>JBBBDQ010016454.1:0-24581 GCA_037127315.1 Ascarosepion bandense | reverse complement strand
CTATATGTTTGCACTGTTTGGCGCAGTGGGAAGAAAGGTTTCGCGTGGCAAGTGTTTGGAGTGCTGACGGAGGATTTCTGTTTAAGGCAATGCTAGTTATGAACAAACTTACCAAAACTCGACAGAGTAATGTGCAGAAATAAACTGTTCGTGGTCGTCGAAGAGAGACGATCACATTGACAGACGTGTGGCGCTGCAGTGGGCACTTATCTAAAATGTGCCCAACAAAGAACCCAGTGATCATGCGAAGAATAACGATGACACCAGTAACACTGTTAGTCAAGAAACCAACAGCAGCGAAGGAAGCAATGTCAGCCAGCACAAGTGATTGAACCGAGGAAGAAGCACAACCAAAAAAGGCACCAGAGCCCGAAAAGAAGAGATCATCCGCAAACAAGCAGCAGCAACTGATTGGAAAACGCACAACAAATGGAACAAAAAAACAAAAAAAACAAAAAAACATGGACCATAAGGAAATGCCTCCATCTCATCATTGAAAAGGGGGAAGGGAAGATGAGGAAGACAAGGAAATGCTCAATCTGCTTCGTTTTTGCTCTGTCTTGAGTGCAAAACATGAAGAAGCTGACACCAAGCAAGGTAAGCAGTCTCTCTTCTTGCCATTCCCGAACTCCTCCAACTCCCAAATCCTACCCAAGCCCTGTCCAAGAAAAAGGAAAAAAAATTAATAAGCTAGAAATATATTTTAAAAATAAGAAAGTATGCAAAGAATACAGACCCACCTTTGAAAGGGACTTTACCTTCAGAGGAAGGCCCTCATGAGGCCTTTATTCAAAATGTCCTTCCGGACAACGGGAAGTCGGTCGAAGACTCCAATAATTTCAATGGTCCTCGGGTGATGACGTCATCGTAACATATCACTCCCAGGACACCGAGGAGAAACCTGAACTCTGGGGCCAGAATCCTTTTCAAACATAAAATTGGGACAATTGCAATCATATGAACTAAAACAAAATGGCACAGCTCTTGCAGGGAGGTCCTAGTTATTCTCCACACCACCCTATAGAGGGCATTAAAATTAAGTTACGCAAAGACGTACGCGTTATTGTCGTGGACGAACACATTACGTTCGAAATTGGTACTGGCAGTCTAGGACATTCTGTCTGACTGGTGCTAGATTTCCGTTCAGTATGTGAATTAAAAAAATGTTTATCAAACTAGCGTCAATGCGAGGATCCTGAGAGATCGAGGTGCGCAACCCTGCCTGCTTCGCAGTCTCGAAGTAGATATGACTGCGATAAAGGAGACACACTTTGCAAAGTTGATGCACGTGTGCTGTCTAGCGACTTTGTTGTCTATTCAGTATACGAGGAGAGCTGTACGATCTCTTGCGGATTAAGCGCCCAACCTGTTTTTTCTGTCTCTTTTGGGACCGTTCCTTGTGGATTCTTCGTGCCTAGTCTTAGTGAGGAGGGGAATGCAACTTGAACACAAGCTTACAGAGGCGGGAGCTATCGGGAAGGTCGAATGATCGTAGCCTGTTTGATCTGATCGACGAGTTTGGTCTCGTTATTAGATACCTAGCCGATCACTCTGGGAAGGAAGATGTTGAAGCATATAATCTACCATCTACCGTACAAGTGGTTGCACTTACCTAGATTGAATGTTATCGAGAAGGGTTGCTAGATTGTCCCCTGTTCCACTGGCTATTCGGACCACAAACTCGCTTGTGCCCGAATGGCGTTGGATGGTAGGTTGACTTGGAAGTTCAACGTATCTTTACTGAACAAGCGGGACGTCCGCCAACAGCTGAATAAACTAGTAGCAGGAATTAGTGGGGTGGGGCGGTTACTTGGAATAGGTGATAGGAGAGGCTTAATATAGGATTAGGTCTTTCACCGCTGACTATAGCCGTCGACTCACCGAAGCCAAGGCTAACAAGGTAGACACTTAAGATCCCGAAGCATGGCGGAGGGGGTCCCATAAAGATAGCATTAGTTAGCAGGTCAGCGCGGATTGTTTGGCTAGCAAGCGTTACCGGGGTCAGATAATTAGTTGGTAGTTAAACAAGATGTCTAACGAAGCCGTGAATATAGGCGCAGCATTGCACAAGGAAGAGATCCGTCAAGGTGATGACCGATATATTCGAGAGTTCAAACACCAGAGGGGCCTACTCTAAGGTTGACCGACGGTATGTGCGAGGCGCTGGTGGTATTTCGAGCAGCTTTACCAAGAAGCATGGTCTCTGTGGAGATCGGAGTTTCTGCAGCTATTTCGCTGACTTTCCTCGGCTTGAGCCAACTGGAAGCAGCCAAGCTGCGAGGGTGAGATCACTGTCGCCCCTACTTTACAAGCTTTGGGAAAATGGGAGGACTGAAGGTATTTAACATACGTTTTACTTCTCGTCCTTTACCGGTTGTCGGTACTCCCTATCGAGATGACTATGTGAAAACGATCGAGCGCTTGTTGTCTATTCTTTTGTGGGGTAGACGCAAGCCTCAGGTCAACAGAGATATCTGCTCCAAACTTCCGTGTCAGGGGGACTGGGAATGCCACACGTTGTGAGTTATCGACACGCCCGGAGGTTTGCTTTCACGCGTTGACAGAGAATTCGATTTTGGCGTGGACTGTTAGGACGTCTTTCCTCGCCTTACTATAATTCCTCCATCGGGTTGAGCGCTGACGTAGCCCCGAAATCAATCGTAATTCTTACTTGAGTTGTGCAGAGCTCGGCTGTATATAAATTTCCTGTAAATTTGTATAAATATTTCTTTTTTTATTGTGGCCTAAGGATTTATTTTTAAATATTGCAAAATGTATTATTGGGGGAGGTCGCGACGAAGGAACTCTGCGTGATCGGCTTTGGGGGGACCGAAATTGTACTTTTTGTTTTGGCGCCAGTACAATTACCTTAGTAACTCGGAGTTTTCGCTTACCTGACGATTGGTTCGGAACGTTCTACCTCTCAAACGACTTGGTCTTCAGATAGGAGTGGCGGATTTGCCCGACTGTTTCGGTGTAACCTTGGTTGAAGAACGGATGCGTGCACCCTTCTACCACATTGTCCTCAGGTGCGCTCTTTCTGGGATCGTCGGCGAGTTGATTGGCCATATCACTCCCTACGCGTGTGATAATGTGTCGCCCCCGTATTCTGGGTTGAAACGGATTTCTGCAAACTCTGGTTAAGTTAGACTCTTTGTACCTAGTTAATGTGCGTTATCGGCTTTCTCTTTTGTTATGATCCAAGTCGAGATTCCCAACCTCCCCAGTTTGGTTTTGAATTTACTTTTGCATACTGACTGGGTCAGTTTTTGATTTTTCCATTCCATTATTTATTTTATCCTTTCTCTCCCGTTAGCGAGTGTACTTTGATTTCACCGTTTCCCGGAATAGCTGCCACGCTGGATTTTTTGTCGGGTGCACGGGTCTTACCAACATTTCTTTTACTTTTCGTTTGAATATTCTGTCATATTTTAGTTTGTTTTGAACATTTCATCCTCTCCCCTTTATTAAATTTTTAAAATATATTTTTGTACCATTGTATATAGAATCACATTTTTATGTCATGAGTTTTATCATCCTTTTCCTGCGAGTGGTGTTATGGTATAAGTGGAAGATTGAAGTGATGGATGAGTTCTTGTGGTGAATGAATAAATTGTAATGAGTGATTGTGTCGTGAATGATTTGCTAGAAGGACAGTGTAATGACTCAACTTCTCCTCGGCATGCTACATTTTTGTAATATTTAAAAAAAATGAATCTGAGAGCCACAATAAAAAAGAAATTTGTAAAATTAAAAGGAAATTTATATACATACGTTCTGTTCAGTACAGTATTTGATTAGAGACAAGTATAATTCTAACCCATGTCTGCTACAGGATGCAACACTTTATCTATGGGTTGACTGGGTACCTGGCTAAAATCGAAGTATCTTCTAAGGCAGACAGTCACTTCAAAAATGTCACTCATGTTAATCCGTTCTTTATTGGGCCAACTCTACGGTACTCAACTCTACGGTAACAATCCCTACGGTACTCAACTCTACTCTCTTCACTCAACTGACTCATTTGTTTATTTTATTCTCGAAGTGGTTGTGACGCACTTTTGGATACACTTAGCATTTTCAAAAATGACAAATAAGAGATCCTTCTTTTTGGTCACCTGTTCAACCTCGTCTCTTTTTTCCTGTGTGAGAAGCTTCGTAAAGTGCTCGAGGAGTGTGAAACGTTTCTCCGACTTCTCCGAAATTCACCGGAACGCTTTTTTTTTTATTGGTCATCTGATCAACTCTCGACTTTTTCTCTCCTTATGTAACTGCTTCTCACCACCGCCCAACGGTCAAATTCTACTATCGTTCTTTTCGTTTTTCCGATTTCTCGGTGTGTGTGTGTGTGTGTGGTCTGTGTTTTTTTATCATTTCAATCGTTGTTATGTTATCTTGCTTCAGTCGAAAACAAACATTTCTCTTTCAATTCTCAGCGTCGTAAAATTTCTCAAAGTTCCGGTGAAACTTTTATTTTCCGAAATTTTGTTCCCTTCTCAGCAAGATGCAACTGCCACTAGAGTCATAAAATTCACCATACCCTAGTTTCTTAGACGGCGGCTATCGCTTCTATATATTTTTCAATAACGGGAAAACTCATTTTTAGGGAAAATAGATTTTCCGACTTTTGCGATAAAAATCTTTGACAGCATTTAAGTGTCATAATAAACGTTATCTATCTTCCTTTTGTGGTCTAAACATGTCTTTCGCCTTGCTCCAGTAGCCGGGGGGGGGGAAGAGAAAAGAAAGAATACACGAAAGAAAAACGAAAAACACCATTACCTCTCTTCCTTCTCTTTTTTTCTTTTTTCTTCTCTTTTAGTAAATTTGCAAAAATAATCTCTCCCATATAGTTATTTATTATTCATTGGCATGCCGTGAACCACAATTCGAGTTCACCGTGTGAATATATATTCCTCTGCAGCCGCATATTTTTAGTAGTTATTATACTACCAGCCAACAATTTTCCCTGGAAGACATGGCCTCCTGAAACGTTGCGCCAATATTTTTTGTTTTTACATCGGATGTCAGCAAGGAGATTGTTTTGCGGAGACGATATCTAGGGCTTCTGGAATGGTAACCAACTCATTTCCGTAATATACAGTATTTATACTTTTTACATTTGTTCATAATATGACCAAATCTTTTTTTTTCCTCCGCGTCTCTGTCTATACCGACGGTGATGTTGGAGGTCAGACAGTGAATCCGAATAGCTGGAGAAACTCAAACATAGAAACTGATGTCCCCCCCAGCTCGCAAACAGAGAAAAAAATTGAAAACTTCAAGACATAAACAGTAACAAAATCAGTTAAACGTAGATAACAACTTACTTTAGACGAAAACTGTCACACGATACATTCTAGACTTCTAAACAATAAATGTTAGAAAGAACAAGAAAATTCGATGTCGGGATGAGGGTTCGGTATATTTATTTTGTATGATGTTACAAAAATGTGACATAAGGCCGAAAAGTGGGGTAGATTGAGGGTGGTCTTCAGTAACTATTATATATCTAGCTAATTAAATTCATGATCCAATCACTCGTTACAATTTTTCTTTTTACCCCAAGAATATGTCCAACGTCTTACGATCCTACAAACACCATAAAACTACAAATTCACAGCAGGTGGCTAAAAAGGAGTAACGAACCCATAAGATAAAATTTATTAATAACAAAAATTAAAAATATATATAAAAACATACGATGATACACAAGAAATGCTAGTAAAATCACTAGTAATCAAAGAGCACAGCAGTAAGCCCGCCGAACGGCGAAATCAAGTAAAGTACTCGCTAAGGTAGGAGAGGAAGAGCAAAATAAATAACGGAATGGTAAATCAAAGACTGACCTCCAGTCAAGATGAATGAAAGTGGGACCAAAAACAAAACTGGGGAGGTTGGGAATCTCGACTTGATCATAACAAAAGAGAAAGCCGGGAAGAGGCTAGGAACATATCTGATCACATTAACTACATTAATTAAAGTGACTAACTTACCCAGGAGGTGACTGCAGAAACCACCCCGTTGTGAAGTAAGGAACTTAAAAAGAAAATCAAGACTAGCCCCATTCATTGCGTACCAGACTTGCAACAGTTACACACCTTTGCTGAAATATGTCAATATCAAACGCTTTTTTCATCTTGAGCCGATGCCCAAAGAATTTAACCGTAGATGCTGATAAGAATAATGTTCATATCGCAGGGCTTTCCTTTTTTTCATCGTCCATATCACCGTCTGAGCTACGGTTAGCAACTTTAGAAACACTATCTGTTTCTACCTAGAATACGGGAGCAATACATTGTCACACACGTACACGAGATCAATGAAGACAAACTGGAAGCGTCAATGCCAACACGATTTCAGAAAGGACGCACCTGAGGAAATGGTAGCAGGTGTACACAGCCGTTTCTTCTAAACCAAGGTCATACCGATGACAACATTCGGGCAAATCTTCCTCGCCCCATCTGTAGGCCATGTCATTGTGAGATAACCTGTTCCGAAGCAATCGTCAGGTAAGTGGAAACCTTTCAGGGTTGTTGAGGTAATCCGCTACTAGACGCCCAAGACCAAAGGAGCACACCTTGGCCGCCGACAGGCCGAGCCAATCACGTGGAGGATGTTCCGTTGCGACCGCATCTTTGAGCTAAAAGACGATACAAGAGCTTCAGAGGGTGAGAAAAGCCAGTGGAACGAGGGAACACCAGCAAGGCCTCCTCGACATTTGAAAATCCGATTGATTTGGAGGCTTACGAGAAGCGTTCTCAACCCGAACAGAGTGAGCATAGTAAGGCTAGGGAAGGCGTCCTTTACACTTTCCAAAAAGTCAGAGTCCTCTGTCAACATGCGGAAAGAAGCCAACCACGAGTCACGACTCCAGTGCGTGGCATTCCCAACCCCGCTTGACATGGACGTTTGTGGTAGGCATCTTTGTTGAGCTAATGATTGCGTCCACCCAACAAGGGTAGACAACCAACGCTCGATCGGCATCCGATGGTCATCACAGAGAGGAAGTACCGACAACTGGTAAAGGATGATGGGAAAGAAGCGTTAAGGAATACACTGCAGCCATCCCCTTCAAGGACAACCCGCTTTGCCGAAGCCAAGTCTCGACCGCTGTTTTGACCTTTGTCTGTACCTCAGACCAATTTATCTCCATCGAAGATCTGTTTGAATCACACACCAAGAATGCTAAACGGGTCCGTCAGTCAAACTGAAGGCACCTAACCACAAGTCTTGTCGCGGTTAATTTTTTTGGTCCCCGTCAACTTTCTCGTACCACTCAAGCGTCTTCTTGTACCACCTCAATGTCATCTGGGGATAACACGAAGTTGAATACCTCATCTGTGTACGAAAACCTCATTCGAGCCAAACCAGGGACAGGGAATTGTTCGGCCTTCACAGAACAAGTCTGCTCAGGTTCCAACAGAATCTCGGTAACTGACTGAAACGCCCCATCAGGATCTGGATCAAAATCTTTAACTCTGTGTTTAGCAATTATCTAAGTCTCGCCCAACACATTTTACTTTTTCCACAGAGTTATCCTTACTCATGAAAATTTGATCGGGGACGGACCCCTGCCGGGACCCGGTTGTTGAACACCACCGTCAAAATCGGTACAAAGATATGCGACAGCCTCAAGTACAATTCATAGGTTATACAAGCAAATACCGGAGACTTGCCACTGCCGACACTTCAATGCCAAGTGAACTTCACCCTCCGTGATCTGCTGGCGCAGTTGCTTCAGTCAGCTGTAAAAGCCGAGGAAAGTCAGCTGCGAAACTCATTTTCACAGAGACCAGGGTCTTTGGTAAAGCACTCTCGAAATGCCACTGAAACACCTCGCACACATCGTCAGTCGACCTCAGAGTACACCCTCCGGTGTTTTGACCTCTCAAATATATCGATTGCCACCTCTTGACGGACTCTTCCATGCGCAATTCTGCGCCCATGTTTACGGCTTCGTTAGACATCTTGTTTAACTTATGCCAAATTTATTACCTGACTCCGGTAACGCTTGTTAGCCAAACGGCCAGGGCCTAATTCTATCTCTACTTGATCCCCCTCCATTGCCATTGTCCAGAATAGACTATCTTTCAGTACCTGGCGTGATGTTATGGTTAGCAAGCTTGTCTTGCTAGAACCTTTAACAAGTGAGTTCGATCCTCACTTGGTGCGCCATACTTATCTTGTGCCATATCTAAGCGGTGCTTCGAAAATCAACTATCAACTATTGTCTCACCTTGTTAGCCTTAGCTAGGGCGAGTCGACTGCTATAGTCAGCGGTGAAAGACTTAATGCTATCCTTAAGCTTCTACCTATTCCCGATAACCGCCCTAACTAATTTCTGCTGCACTAGTTTAGTTATCTACTGGAAGTCCCGCTTGTCCAGTAAAGACAAGTTGAACTTCCAGTGTCTAGCCAATCCAGGCCTACTGTCTAACGCCACCTGAGCAGAAACGAGCTTGTGGTCCGAATAGTCTAACCCGCGGGAACGTGGGACAATCTAAGAAATCTATATCGACTCTTCTCATTAATGATATACCCTTAAGATGATAACCACCGGTGTAGACGGCCAATTGGCGTCTACTCTTCACACCTTCCTCTTAGGGTGATCGACCCGGTATCTAGAGACGAGACTGTCGATCAGATCAACCACCCTACGATCACCCGATTTTCAGATGGTTCATCCTATCTAGTTTGTGGGGTCCAGGGTGGCATTTCAGTCCCCGCTAAGACTAGGCGCGAAGAATCCACCAGGAACGGTCCCAACTGACGGAAAAATGAGACGCACTCCCTCCCGGTCGTTGGCACAAACGCAACGATCCAAAACGAAACGCTGTTCATAGCAATATCAGCCACGATGAATCGGCCTCAGTGCCATACAAACAAGGTTTACCCTCCCACCCAGGGTACGTTTAACCAACAAGGAAACACCTCTGGCATGCTGGTCTGTATGCTGAATAGTCGTTAGATAGCACATGATCATAAACTTCGCAAACAAAGTGTGTCTCCTGGACGTAGCCAAATCTACTTCGAAGAACAAGAGATCACGAAGCAGGGTAGCTTTAACCCGATCTCTAGGCCCCTAGCATTCAAAGCTGGCTAACTTCATAAACATTGAAGTGGACCTCTTATTCACATACTGGACGGAAATCTCCTACAGTCAAGACCTGATGTATTTTCCTAGACTGCCAGTACCAATTTCGAAAGTAATGCGTTCGTCTACAACAATACCGCCGACGTCCGTGGGATAGGTTAACTTTAATGCCCTATACCAGGAGGGAGAATAACTGGGACTTCCATGCACGAGCTTGTGCCATTTTTTAAGTTCAGTTGTTGCACCATTTCAAATTTGAAAAGGCTTTGGCTCCCTCAAGAGGTGTTCTTACACTTCTCTCAGGTTTTCCTCGGTGTTACGAATGATTTTGAAATTATTATTCCTGTCGACCGAAGACATTTGAATAAAGGCCTCCAAGAGGACCTTCCCTTGACAGGAAAAGTCCCTCTCACATTTCCATGTCAACTTCGCATACTTTAAAATAAAATGGTTTTTTTACTTTTATCTTCCTTGACAGGACTAGGGGAGGTGGAGGATGGCGTAGTGAAGTTCGTAAAAGGAAAGAAGGGAGACTACTTACCTTGCTTGGTGTCTGATTCTCCGTGTTTTTTTTTTTTTATTTACTTTAGTAAGAAGCAGGAGCAGAGACGAGACTCTTGGCGGCAACCAGGGTCCTCTTCTGCGCCGCTGCGATCTGCTGCTTTTTTTCTTTTTTTTGTCATTTTCCCCTCTTTCCTCATCTTCACCTCTTTCAATGATGAAGAACGAGGTAGTGGGCATTTCCTCATGGTCCATTTTTTGTTCCAGTTGGGTGTGCGTTTAGCGGTTCCACTTGCTGCTGCTTATTTGGGATGATTTCTCTTCTTCTAGCCGCTTTTATTTTACACATAAGTATGTCAGGGATTTTGGTGAAGTTTTCTGTCCAACGTGACTTGTTAACCAGAAGTCCTTCGTCAAGACTCCCGACTTGCTGGGCTACACGAGAAAATTCTTCTACCAGCCGAACTGTGCAAAATAACCTCCCATATATCACTTGAGATATCTATGGGAAATCACTGTAACCTATAATTCGAGTTCGCCGCGTGCCCATATATTCCGTCTGTAGAACATTTTTAGTAGTTAATATACTCCAGACAACAATTTGACTTCCTGAAGACAGTAGTGCGTCCCACATGGCTCTGGAACGTGGCGCCAACATTTTCGCTGTTATTTTGAGGATTTTTAGGCCTCTCTCCATTATCTCCCATCTGACATCAATAAAACTTTTCTGATTTTTTACATCGGATGTCTGCAAGGAGATTATTTTTATGGAGATGATATTCTAGGCGTCCCGAATGGTAACCAACTCATTTCCGGTAATATAGTCATTATACATTTTTTCATTTGGTCATAATAGACCGGATATTTTTTTCTATTGTCTTCGTCCATACTGACGGCGATGATGATATCGACGGTGAATCCGATATCTAGAGAGACTCAGACATGGAGGCTAATGCCCCTACCGCCCTCGCAAACAGAAAAAGTTAAAAAAATACAAGACGTTAACAGTATCAAAACAATGAAAGGTAGGTAACAGCTTACTTTTAGGACAAAAATGTCTCACAATCCTCTCTTTGACTTCTAAACAAAAAATTTGCGAAAGAACAGAAAAACTAATATTGTCAATGACGATTCGGATGTCTGATTGTTGTTAATGGTTATTTACATAGCTATTTCGGACTACAGACCATTCCATCTTTGAGGGCGCTAGAGGGGTGTCAGCTGCTTTACAACACTGAGTAAAGGGAGCTGAGAAGCAGAACATTTCAAAGAAGGTGATAAAAATAGTGTGTTATCTGGATTCTTTTGCAAGAATTTTTGTCAAAATTTTCTTGTGTCCACATTAGAAAAGCTTTAGAATTCATCAATTCAACTAAGGTTTCATCAATGAAGCTATGGAGTGGATCACACGTTGATCGATTTGTCCTCAGATTGATACCCACACACTTTGAAATGTTCGTATTGAGCAAAATGCCAAGAAGTACAGTATTCCGTTTGCTGTACTTGGACGTAATATTTATACATAGACATTTTCAACCATTTGATTTTTTGGACTGTTACTATAACAGATGGTACCCTTTCTTAACAGGGAAGATTACCATTTCTCTCAGCACACGGTAGCTTTCACTTTCGCTAGAAAGTAACATGTGATTTTCTGCACAGTTTTAGGCATTAGATTTGAGGGTAACTGGCGTATCAAGGATGCACAAACGTTCTTGAAAAACAATTTTAGCGTCTACTCTTAATACCCAGATTCTTTTGCGCTATGGATCTGTGATGTATGTGAAATCAGATCCACGTTCATACAAGCAGCTTTACCTGCAAAGAGCACGATTGACCCATAACGAGTCAGTATTTCTTTTTGTTCTTGCTGTGAAAAATTTGCTTGGTGTGTACTCCAGCACAGCCAGTGAACTGTTATTCGTCGTATTCAAAGTATTCGTATGTAGATATCTACATCAAACTGATTATAGCCAATCAAATGTATATTCAAGTGGGTCAAACAACGTAGATAATGTCGCTAGTTTATGGTTATCTTAAATATTTGACACATATGTTGGAAATAAAATTGATTGTTGCTGCAGTTGTTGAAATTGTTGTTTCTCGTTTTAATGTACGTTCCAAATGTCAAGTACAGCATGGAGGTTGTAGTCTGTCAGAAAACGAAAACAGATCACCATTTAAATGAAAAATTGGCTTAATTTTATGTCAGCTTCGCGTATCCTCTTTCAAGAAAAAAGCTCAAAAATATTTTATAACCAATAAAATTAACGTAGCTTTAACCAGCAGTTCATTTTCGAGTCACTCCAGTATTATATAAAATACTATCAATTCGATCACACAGACAAAAGTATTTGTAGAGGATTTTAAGTCCATTACTATATTTATATTTAGAATCCAATTCGACGTACGAACAACTCCAAACGTATTAAATAAGGAATAGATAATGATGAAGACGCCAAGGTAACCGGAATAAACATGTCAGTGAAGGTACAAAATATTGATAGAAGAAAAAGTTTTCTCCCTTGGTCTGTTAAGAGAAGCTAAATGTAGAGTAGAAGAAAGTCAATAAAAGATTGATTGGAATAAAATTCTGAAAAGAATACATACAGTTGGTTGAGTTCCCATTGGAGTTTGCGCTTGGGAAAAGTGTGTGCACATGCATGTGTGTGTAAGAAATAAATTGTGCCACTAATTGCTACCTGTAATTAGTGCGGATGTGTAAGAACGAGAATTCATACAGATGTCTCTCTGCTACCTGTTAGCATAGGTCTTGAGTTAGAAAACATATGTCCCCACGATCACTGGCAGTTTTAGATCATATTAAACATGGATTTTCTACGTATCTTTTCTCGATTGATAAATTTCTCTTTTTTTGTTGTATTAGTCAGAAAAGAGAGACTACTGCCAAAATGTTTTTTTTTTCTGTAATATATTTCGTAACATGAAGAAAAGAAATTGGTAAGTGAATTATTCGTTTTATTCCTCTTTCTCTCCATGAAATTGTCAATATCAGTATTTTAATATCTATGAAATGAAATTGTTGTGAAGTTCTTCGGTCCTGCCTGACTATGATCTCTACCAAAAAGTTAAAATCTCAGAAACTTGCAAAAAGTATTTTTACCTTACTAACCGTTTCCATTTGTGGGTTGTGAAAATAAATAATTTTTTAAATGTGAGTCATTTTTCACGTATCTTTGCATTTTTATAGTCATTTTCCTTATTTCATGTCTGTGCTTAATTGAATGTTTGGTTTTTCTTCTTTAAGTTGTTTGAAATTTTCTGTGGTTGTTGGACTTTAACTAAGTTCAAACCCTAGTAATTCTTTATCCTATTCCTTTTTTAAAATTTTAGTAGACAGAATCTGTTTACCGTTCGGTTCACGCCCTTCCCATATCATTGGAGCAGGCGTATCCCTTTTTCCTGTTTAAGGTTCCGGTCTTATCTTTTTCTCTCCTTCAGACCTCAGTATTGGTGCTACCGTTATTTTCCTGCAACGTCTGTGGTCGGTAACAACGTCTCTTCATTGTGAAGGTACCGGATTGGCAGTTTTCTGGTTGCTTCCGACGGTAGTTAGGAGCCCTAACTCTTGCGTAGCGTCAAGAGCGGCTACCCTGATCAACAGTTGCATAATATCGGGGTTCTTGCAGTGCCATGTCGCGTATGGATAGTTGTCCGTGTAAGCGCTTTTGGTGGGCAACCTTGAGGCCACACTTTGCTGCAGACCGTGCCAGTTCCATTCCAGCGCACGTCGCAGTTAATGACAGTCTGCCTCCCTCTACCGAGATCTCTCTTTACCAACAAAAAATATAATATGAACAACAATATCTAAAAAAAACAAAAAAAAAAACACAAAAAAACTGAACCAGTCGAAGTTAAATCACCTGAACCTCCTTAACATTTCCTTCACTAACATCCGTTGTATTCGTACCAACTTCTGTAATGTTGAATCTTTCCTCCACGAAAAGTTCTGATAGCCTAGCGCTTTGTAAGACTAATCTCAACCTCTCACCCTTTCTCTGACTTCTGATCCTGGCTATTTTCCTCTAAGGAAGGACTCAAATGTCCATACGCATGGGATGGGGGCTCTTACGTTAGTGAACACCTCCCTCTAGCTAAAGACATCTCTACTCCCTGACCACCCATATATGTGTCTCTGTCTGTCACTTCACAAATCGGTTAGCTATCTTTTTTCTCTTTCTTGTATCGTTCCTCCTCCTCTCCCGGCTACCCTCGCTAGACTGAATCTCTGACAATATAGATAGCGCTGTTTCCTCTCACCCATTTGCTTATATATTTGTATTCGGAGGTCTTAACGCTCCATCACATGTTTATAAGCAAAAGAATCTGTTAATATACAGCTGGCATTCACGCCATGAAATTTGCCATTTCCTAACTCTTACGGATTTCTCCTTACGCTTTCCCGACATCCCCTCAGGACACACCTCTCTACTAGAACTATGCTTCATCTATGTACCTGACTCCGGTCAAGTCTCATAGCCTTGCCTTCTCGTAACTCCGATCATGCTGTTGTTTTCCTTAATATATCTCTCAACTTTCACTCCTCCAGCAGCTTCCTACCTACAGGACTTCTACCGCTACATAATAGCTGTCTGGGACGCATGCAATTTCCTATGCGACGTCACTTTGGGAAAGGTTCAGACTTGCTGATGACCGTGCCTCTGAGATTTTCTTCCTTGGTATTGATGCCTTTATATGGATCAAGCAGTTTCGTTCAAAACCACATTATGCTTCCTGGTTCTCTCCTGGATTGTTCACCGCCATTGCCCACGGGAACCACTACTTCCAGCTATTTCGGAGCTATGCATCTGACCAATAGGTAAGCCTATTTGCCTATGCTCGTAATGAGTGTGAAGTGGATCCTGAATGACGTCAACGGGTTGTTTACTGAGAGAATGAGGCAGCACATAGCTGACCGTGTCGGCTCCAAGGACTACAGGCGGTTGTAAAACGTGCGCTGAAAAACAGCAAATCCTCCGTCCCTCCCTTAATCAATGAATTCGAGGTTCTCACGGCATCTGTGGACAAGGCCGAGTGCTTTGCTCGCAGATTCTCATCCAACTCCATGATTTGACTCGTCTGGAGTACCCGCACCGACTTCCTCAAGAACCGAGGCTCAACTGAAAGATGTTTACATTACCTGCTCCTGTTATCTGTAATATAAAACTTGACGCCGAGCGGAGGTGATGGAATCCCGGTCATTGTCCTTAAGAAATGCGCCCCTGACCTCTCCTCTGTCCTCTAAACTCTATAATTACTGCTTTGCTTCCTGTTTTCCCTGCATCCTCTTCTGTGGTTTCTGTATTTAAGAACTCAGAGAACCTCGGATCCATTCAACTATCGACCTATCAGCCTTCTACCAATTTTCGAAAAGGTATTTGAGGCTATTATCAATGCTGAAATAGTCTCAACATCTTACTGCCACAGTCCACCCCATGCTGTGCGATTTAAGCCTGCTTTGTTAGGTCTACGCCGCCGATATTCTAACGACCGTCACAGAGTACATATGCCAGGCCCTTGATTAGTCCGGCGAGGCTCGCTGTTGCCTTGGATATCTCCGCTTCTTGATAGGTTTGGTACGCTTGCCTTCGCCACATGCTGAGGCTGGCGGTATCATCGGACGCTTACTTGATTTGATTCAATCTTTCCTGTCTAACCGCATAATGAAGGTCGTCTTGAATGGGCATGCCTCCACATCCTACTGCACGAACGCTAGTGTTCCCCAGGGCTCTATCTTAGGTCCGACGCTCTTTCTGATCTCCATAAATGTTCTGCCATACGTGATCAAACCTGGCATATGCATCTACGCATATGATGTCACAATTTCTCCTTACATCAGTAAGAAATCCGGCGAGGTAGACAAACATAGCCTGGCTGTTGATCTTGAGAAGGACCTAAACTCATTGGTGGACTGGGGTAAGAAGTGGCTTGTAATTTAAATGTACTAAAACGAAACTGCTATCTGTTTGCACCATCACAGTACCCTCTGCCCACCATGGGCATGGACCAAGCGAGTCTGCCTGAAAGCAATATACTGCGCTCCCTCGGCGTTGTCGTCTGTCTTCCGTCCTTGAATCATTACATTGAGTCAATAGCTATATCCACTGCTAGGAGCGTTTCGTCAGTCCATAGAATACTGCTGTCATATATGGTCAGGCGTCCCTGCTGTTCATCTCAGAGTTTTCGACAGGCTCCAAAGAAGGATCTGTAATGTGATAGGTCCTTGATTTGTAGCTGACTCAGCCACTCTCTCACCGGCGGGATGTGGCTTGTCTCTGTCTATTCTTTAAATATTTTCATGGCTTCTGCTCCGGACGAACTAAAGCCACTGGTGCTCTCGAGTCATAAGAATTTATTCGAAAATCCAGGATTGGCACAAGGTCCTACTCATTTACAAGGATCAATCAAATACAGCCGACAATTCTACTCCACTTCTTTCTTGCACTTACCGCCTGTGAACTCCCTTCCATATACCTGCTTTCCTGACGGCTACCACCCTGGTGAATTTAAAATGCAATATCAACACCCATCATAACAGTCCGAACAATGTAAATAGTGTAAATAATTACAATATCTTATCACAGAAATATACAAACATTTTCATCTTCATCTTTATGTCATGCTCCCAGGACATTGACGATCATGGCTTCACAATTTTCTGTCCGTTGTAGCCCTTAACAAATTTGTCTTTGCCATTCAATATGTGCAAAACTATTTATGACAGGTAGATGAACTAAGGATGAAAGTGAGACAGACAATGGAGAAAACGGAAGCCGCCCAAATCAAACATCACGAACCTGGAGAGGCTGGCAATCAAAACCCTACAGAAGAATGACAACATCATCAGCTGACAAGACAAGAGGCAATGTGACTGTAGTGATGGACAAAACGGAATATGGCAACAAAGTTTCGCAACTGTCCGAACAATGTAAATAAGTGTAAAAGATATTCTGTTTCGACTGTCAGTTCGGTTCAGTAATTGAAATTGATGTAGCGATTTCAAAAAGTGCTTATCTTTGGTTGGTTGATAAAGTTACGTGGTTGTCTTAATATTTACCAACCCACGAGGGAACTGAATAAGATATATCCCTAGATATTATGAAACCGACACTTACAAAGAAGCATATTATCCGGGATATTGTTGTTGCCTTGTTGTCAATAGACCTAACACCAAAGCACGGCAGAACTGAAAATAGCTTGGATGAAAGGAGTCGAGAAAGTCTAATAATTGTAAATATTCTACAGAGTTGTCTTTTCCCTTTCTTTTTAAGCACTCTGCTACTAGTTTTGAAAAGTAGTTTTAAGGTATTTATTTTGAGTTTATGTTGATTTATGACACTTACAAAGTTGGTTAATTTTCTGTGGTAATGTTTGTTATTGTACTGATAACAAATGATAAAGAATATAGACGTAAGGAGCCGACATATAAATTCATATTTTCAATATAAGCCGACATCAAGGTAGAGACTAGATTTTTCTAGTTTCATGATTTGAATGTACGCTGCTGACAAATAGTTTTGAAAAATGTTTTCAACTAAATAACCAGTTGGTCAGGCTCTTCGTTACTGCTGCTAATGTTATTTTTACTCTCGTTTTTGCAATATAATTATTGTACAATAAACAAATATTTTTCTAATTTCTATTGAAATAGTGGATGTCGCATGTAAACATTGATCCTGATTTTTATAATTCGTGAAAAAAGTTGACATTGAATTTTATTTATTGTTATAAAATGACAAACAATTTTTTTCGTTTGACTTATAATTATTAACAAATCTGTGTGTATTAAGATCACTGCTGGAGTCGATATAATTTGGTGAAATGTAGGAACTAAAATTACTTTTAGTTTCTACATTTCACTAAATTGCAGGTAGGGAAGTAAAATAGGTTGGTAAGTAAACGTTAACAAATGTGTTTCTTAGTATCTATCAACAAGGCACTCAATTAATATATAGCGTGATGATGAAAAATAATTCAAATTGCGCATATTAAGCCTTTTTTGTTGAACTATTTCATTTAGTTGTAGCTTGTGATATTTAGGATTACTTAAACTTTTGCTTACCTAACTACGTATCAGCCCATGTATGTATCCCACGTACAATACAAAAGCAACAAATTAGCCTTTAAATAATTAGAATTGAACTACAAACACTAAATGTAAGCAAAATAGCAGCTTCAGTTAGAGGAAATTGAAAATATTGTATATAAGGAAATATGCTAAAAAGTGTAGATAAAAATAAGAAAGAAGGACAGAAAAAAATTATTTTGGTAATGTGGTAACCACAATATTTTCAAGACTATGATATTTGCAATGTATGTTATCAAATCATACATTAAAATTTTGTATCAGCGTCGCCATCATGTTATCCATTAAATCGTTGCAAAATGCAAAGTTGAGACAGGATTATTATCCTGTTATCGCCATTTTTTTTTCGGAAAAACCATGAACCAGTATTACAAATTTGTTATCGCCATTTTTTTTTTCTGTGAAATGATGAATCAGTATTACCGTCTTGTTATATCTATTCATGTAGTGAAACGTTGAAACTGTTAGCCTTTTATGTATATTTACGTTGAAATAACAAAGATTAATTCGTTTGCATGATTTTTTACTGTAGGTTTCGATATTTGTCACTTAATATGTATAAAATTCATAAAATGAAGCCACTTTCATTTTATGAATTGAAATTTTTGAAACTGGAAATATTTTCTATTGTCCAACTTCATTGTTTATAAATTCGTGTGTTATATCAAGCGTATGGTGACAGAACAAAAAACGATGGAGGTTTAAGAAAACAAATAATTGTATTAACGAAAAAGAATACACAAAGGTTAAATGGTGAGAATGTTTTCGTGTTGCAAACAAAGAGATAAGTAGAGTCATCAGTCGTTCGTACCGTAGGGGAGAGAGAGTAAATTGTGAATGTTCAGTGGCGACAGCCTTTCGCGGGTGTTATTAGAGATAGGAAGTCGCTGTCGAATCGTAGCTGGTGTGCTGATCTACTGCCTAAGAAGCCCCTTTTGTTGGGTTTTTATTTTTTTCTTCTGGCTCAGGTCGGCTTCAGTTTTTTCTTTGTTTCTTTAAGCGGGAATGGTTGCTATTGCTAAATTCCGGATCATATTTTTTTGAGTATGTAATTGAAACTGAAGCTGTGTGCGGAGCTAATGTGCAGTTACAAATTTTGGTTCAGCGTTTGGTTTCAGAGTGTTCACATCCGGCCAGTGGTGGAAATTTGTAGAACATGAATCAGAAAAAAAGATATGGTTTTAGGAAGATTATAACACGTGGTAGTTTCAGATTTGTTTTGGCCCAGTTTGAAATCTCACAAGTAAAAAAATGATAGTCAAAACTTGAAAGCAGCGCGTTATAGAAATTAACAGAATGTAACAGTTTGAATAAATCAACAAATTAAAATTGATAATTTTATGATGAATAACATATCTGTTTATCTATTTGATGGAATTCGTTAGATGTTTCAATTTGTAAAATTTTATTGTTAACTTGTGGAGGTTGGCATAGAATGTTGGTTTTTATATCCAAAATTAGTTCTTGGTTTGACAGCAAAGCACTCTTCTGGGTTTATAATGAATCCGGGGAGTGCGGTTAAGATTGTCTTTTGCTTTTATGGTGTTTTTTATCTTTTGTTTGGTTTATTCAAGTATCTGTTTTCAGAAATGAAGTTACCTGATTAAACTATCATTAAAATTGTTAGTGTTAATAATGACCTGTTAAAAAAATAATAAGTGGGTGATACTTTACGGGATTAAAGTTATATGTTTTTTTAATTTATTACACTTAACTTACTAGTACACAACAACAGTTCTCACCCAAAACTGAATCTAAGAAAAAGGCATATTTAGAAACAGAAGGAGCCATTACCTTTTTCCAAATAATTTTGGTTCGATTTGGATATTTTTGTTGTGTTAATATTATTTTCAAGTTGTTTCGTTAGAAATAATAACTTCTGGTTGGACAATTTATAAAACAATAAAGAGATGAATGTATGTGTTGTCTAATTAATGACTTTTACTACGAAGCTCGGTAAGATATAAAAAGTTAGCACCTGATAAAGTGCTCTGCATATATTTAGCTTCTGCCAAAAGGTCTTAAGTGAATTATACTATCTTTTTGTTTATGTATGATGGGACTTTATATTTGTTTCTGCCTACCGGGTAAGTGAAATGTTGACGCTCTTTTAGGCGAGCATCACCAGTCTATCTGCTAGCTTTCCTAGTTGTGTGAGCTGAGACTCTTAAGTTTACGATTTAAGGCAGCTTTTCTGTAACTGTAGTCTGCTGAAAAATTTGATGATTTAAATTTTTCAAAGATTAAGTAACTGTGTGGATTTGTGGGTAATAGATGTAAGTCTAATATATTTTCCAAGATGTTCTTAAAAAGAAACGTTTCAAAATAATTTGGGAATTAAGTCGTAAATAAGTCCTGACAGTTTCATTGAAATCCGACAGCGTTATCTGATTTTTTTGTAAGAATTTCCAAATTCTTGTTGTGCTTTTCAACGAAAAAAAAATGAAAATCGTAATTTTTAACCAAAGTTTGAAGGTTCTAAAAAGTATTTAAAATATACTTTCATGATAAAAAATAATTTTGGTCTTTTCTCTTAATAACAAAACCCTTGATGATAAAAACTTGATTTTTTTTTATTTTGGGGCATTTTAAGTCATGTTTCTCATTTCTAGTAATACTGGAGTACCTATTTATAACATATGTGTTTAGCCACTATCTATTTAAAAATATTTTGAGAAATCTTCGCTAGAAATAAAATATTGTATAACATATCAACTTTAATACTTATAAAGCTCTTCATTATTCCAAGTGTTCGATCACTTTTTGGGAATCTGTCAAATTGAATTTTGTTTGATAAGAGCGTCTTTGGTTTGTGACTATTTTAACATAAGTTACTACTGCTGTTATTGCACCAAACCAGTGTGACAATAGCCAATGCGCTATATTTAAGCTAGAAAAGATAAATGAGAAGAGGCGAAAGCAGTGACTAAGTACTAGCTTCTCTTTCTCTTCCAGGATTTTTCGAATTACTGAAATTAAGTATTGTGAGCAACCGGGTTTACAAAAAACAAACCCCAAAAATACCTTAACAATTTACCTGGTGATTTGATTTAAGGAATAGTATCAGCTTTAACAAACTGGGCATAATTGGTTTAAAAACAAAAGCATTCTAGTTGGCTTTGTTAGCGAGACAGAAAGTATATTACGAACACTGAGGAGAAACAGGAGGAATAGGAAATTTAAAAAATGAAGGTAAGTGAAAGCATATAGTACCATGAAAACACGGAATTTATTGTATCAGCCTGAACCTCCTTTATATAGTAGTAAAAAGAAAAAAGTTTGTCGAGATTATCCCAAAAGTAAATTCATTTTAAAACATTTTCGACGACCTTCGTTTCATTGCTCTTTTCCAAATTATCAGAAAATAGTGTACTGTAAACAACCCGGAGTTACAAAAAGTTTTTCTTGGGGATTTGGTAAAGAATGGTATGAGCTTAAACAAATAGAGCATATTGCTTTAAAAAGATATAACCGAAGTTTAATTTGTGAGGAAGAGGAAAACAGTTTATTCTATTCCACCTGAAAAAACCCCGCTCTCTCTCTCTATATATATATATATATTTGTTTGTTCAATTTTTCTCTTTGAAAAGGTGTACCAATCTCAGATATTGTTTTTGGAAAACATGATTGATTTCCTTTAATAAATGTGTGCGTAAATATATCCAGGGAAAATTTTCCTTCTTAATGATTTCAAATAATTACAAAAATAATATGCTATTGTTGATTGTATACTGATCATAATATATGTACGCAAACTCGTAACTATGCCTACTTTTCAGTTGTCATCATTCTAGTTAATTCCGTTGATTGAAAATAAACGTATCTTCTACGTTATCTTCAACAGGATTTCCTACACACAATTTTCAAATGATTAACCAATATATTACAAGTTAATATTAAATGTAGGGAAATATGAATCATACATGTGCAGAACAAATCTTAAATGTTTTTATTTTACAGAAGATAGATATTTAGCCTGCATATTTCAAAATACGACTTTATGGAAACAACAGAGATTATTTAGAGAAGGATATTTTAGATTAAATTATAGTAATTCAGTGTTTTTTTTTTTTAACCATTTTTTCTTAAACTCGTGGCCGCACTTGTACAGTTTTAGCTGTGAGGCGCACCTTAAGTTTTACTAAGAAATAAAAAAAAATGAAATTTGAATAGAGGAAAGTATAGAAACTTCTGAAATAAGTATCACTTTTTAAGAAATTACATTACTTTATGTATCTCAGCATTTTAAAGATTTTTAAATTTAAAAAAAAACAGAAAAAATAATGAATTACTTTTCTACTAACTTGGGTTATGTACAAAAATGTAGTTGTGATTTTTCATATCTGCATGCACATCATTAATATTTGTAATTGTCTTCCACGTAAAACTTTTTCTGATATAAATAAGCTGGAGATGTTTATTTCTTGAGACTAAACAATAGTAAATGTATTTACTACCTTTATAATCAACATTTAATGTCACAGTATGTGTTCCAGAATTAACTGTTAAAAGTAATGATTCACACTGGTACTCTACTTAATTTTGTTCACAATTTTATTTTCATTAGGATTATAACGCCAACGATCATTGTGAATTTTGCCGATTCAAGGAAAATTTTGATTTTAAAAGATTTCAAAAAACGTTCTTGGGTTCAATTTATAACCGACTCGCCATTTTAATTGAAAAATGATGACAGAAAATTTTAAAACTTAAAAAAAAAGAAAAAAAAAAAAAAGAAAAAAAAGAAGCAAATATCCGTCCGGAGATAGTTGTTTAAGAAAATCATTGTACTAGGCATTAAGATACTTGGAATAAATATATGTATCTGCGAATACACATTCGACTACAGCAAAGTATATTCCATGGGGTAATTTGTTAACACAAAAATGTAAAACATTCTAACTGATAATTTCATATGTAAAATTTTGGGAGAGTGAATAAAAGAATAACACTTGAAAAATTATTCCCAATAGTTAGCAATGTAACAATTATATAAGATTTACGGAATCAAATTCCAAAGTTGGTTATTAAAGTGCTAAACTGAATGAAAGAAAGTTGTGATTTCAAATACTAAAGTCGTTCTCATAGTTACGAAAAGTGAAAGCGGAAGAGTTGCCTCATCTGCCAGAGAATAAAAAGAGAGGTCTGGGGTATTAAATTGAAGATGTGGGCAAAAATGAATAGTATGATTTGCTTACATCCTTCAAACACTATTCTTTTAGAAGGTGACAAAGAACTTTCCGTTCATCCAGAACAACACGCACTACGATATTTTCTAATTTAATTGATTAATTTATTTTTAGTAATGTTTTGAATTCCTGGCATTCATTTACGCACAAATAATCTTGTCCGTCTCTTTCCTTCCAGTTATGGGTCAAATAATAGAACAGATTGGGTTCTGTAGCCTTGGTTGGCAACCAGTCTACTACAGAAAGCAATGGCAACATTCTGCGGATATCTCGCTCCAGTCAGTCATGCCTTTTTCCAGACTACGATTTTACCATAAAGATTTTGTTTCACAGTGTCTCAGGATCGAGAGATTTAATAGTTCTAGACTTCCGGCGCTAATAAAAATACTACCGAGGTTAAAGCCGTGAGCTGGAGAAGTCAGTAAGGGGGTTTTCTACGTTATCTAACGCTGCTGGAGGCACAATTGATGCGAAGAGCTCACTTTTTCTGATGTATCTGATGAAGAAATGATGATAACGCGGTTCATTTGTAATTATGGGCAATTTTGAATATAGCAAGTGCTTCAAACTACACTGTTCACAAAGAACCTATTTTGATACGAGGACGAACTTCGGGAAAGCATATTTCATGAAGGTTGAGAGAGGAGCTTCCACCGAAAGATCCAAAGCCATTCCAGTTTGCCTTCATGTAGCGAAAAATCATTCTATAGAACGGCAAATCAAGGGATGCAAATTAGTTTGATATCGACTTTGGACTCTTGATTTTCCGTTCCATTAATTTTTATCCTTTCCCTCTCCGTTATCGAGCGTGCTACATGATTTCGCATTTTGGCGGAATACAGCAGTCACTCGAATTTTGTGGGGTGGACGGGTCTTACTACCATTTGTTTCATTTGAGTTTGAATGTTTTGTTGTATTTTCGTTTATTTTGAGGCTATACATCCCCTTCTACTTTCGTTTTCATATCATTAAATTTTTTAAATTTATTTTGTAAATACATTTTATAGAATAAAATCCTTATGTCATGGGGTTTTTCCCTCTTGTAGAATATGTGTAGTATTATAGTATATGTAGGATAGTAAGATGATAAGTATTGTGGTGCATGAAGAAATTAAAATGGAATAATTCGTCGTAAATGTGATTAGCTAGGTATACGATAGACAGTATAGACCAACCTTAAATTCACTCCAACTTCGGCCATGTACCACATTTATTGTATTTTTACAGTAATATATATATATATATATATATATATATATATATATATATATATCAAGTGCTATGAATTAAGCTTCTCGGTATGACCTCATTGGCGAGTATATAGTTTTACGAAGTTAGGAATACTGCTACTTTCGACGCCGATGTTGAAATGCTTCAACACCGATAAGGCATAGCATAAATAGCTGGTGTTGCGAGGGAAACCTCTGTAATGGCAAGAAGTCAGTACACACATTTTGTGAGCTAACTGAAGGCTACATGATCTTGAACGGAAATATTGTCCTAGAAGCTAATGTGATACTGTCACTGAAAAAAAAGGATGAACACTATATAATCTTGTGCTTACTAGGCACTATGCGAGTTGCAATTTGGACGATGTTTGTATGAGTTTCATGGAGGTGTGAAGTTTTCCTATTCTAATTGATCGCTGACAAGGCTTGAAGTTAAGACCAGTACGAAGTGAGGTGAA
>JBBBDQ010016453.1:0-15294 GCA_037127315.1 Ascarosepion bandense | reverse complement strand
ACTTTTTAAAATAAAATTCTTGCTTTTTTTATTTTTATCATCTTTTCCTTGACAGGACTAGGGGAGTGTGGAGGATGGCGTATGGGGCTCGTAAAAGGAAGAAGGGAGACTACTTACCTTGCTTGGTGTCTGATTCTCCCGTGTTTTTTTTTTTTATTTTTGTATTTTTAGTAGGAGGAAGCAGGAGCAGATTGAGACTTGGCGGCAAACTAGGTCCTTTCCGCGCTGCTATGATCTTGCCGTTTTTTTCTTTTTTTGTCATTTTCTCCTCTTCTCATCTTCACCTCTTTTCAACGATGAAGAACGAGGTAGTGGCATTTCTGCTTGTCCATTTTTTGTTCCAGTTGGGTGTGTGCTGGTATGGTTCCACTTGTTGCTGCTTATTTATAGATGATTTCTCTTTCTTCTAGCAGCTTTTTATTTTTACACAATAAGTATGTCAAATATTTCGGTGAAGTTTTCTCTGTCCAACGTGACTTGTTAACCAGAAGTCCTTCGTCAAGACTTGACTTGTTGGCCACACGAGAAAATTCTTCTACTGTGCCGAACTGTGCAAAATGTTCCCATATGGTCACTTGAGATATCTATGGGAACACTGTGAACTATAATTCGAGTTCTCGTCGCGTGCCCATATATTCCGTCTGTAGCCGAACATTTTTAGTAGTTATACTCCCAGACAAACAATTTGACTTCCTCCTCTGAAGACAGTAGTGTGCGTCCCACATGGCTCTGGAACGTGTCACTACTTTCGCTGTTATTTGAGGATTTTTAGGCCTCCTCCATTATTTTCCCATCTGACATCAATAAACTTTCGATTTTTACAATGGATGTTCGCAAGGAGATTATTTTTTGTGGAGATGATATCTAGGGCGTCCCGAATGGTAACCAACTCATTTTGGCATATAGTCATTATACATTTTTTTTTTCATTTGGTCATAATAGACCGGATATTTTTTTCATTGTCTTCGTCCATACTGACGGCGATGATGATATCGACGGTGAATCCGATATTCAGGATAGTGACTCAGGGACATGGAGTTGTCGCCCTCACCGCTCCCAAACAGAAAAAAGCCGTTAAAAAATACAAGACGTTAACAGTATCAAAAACAATGAAAAGGTGGTGGTAACAGCTTACTTTTAGACAAAAAAATGTCTCACAACCTCTCTTGACTTCTAAACAAAAATTTTAAGAAAGAAATAGGAAACCGATGTCAATGACGATTCGGATGTCTGATTGTTGTTAATGGTTATTTACATAAATATTTCGGACTACAGACCATTCCATCTTTGAGGGCGCTAGAGGGGTGTCAGCTGCTTTACAACACTGAGCAAGGGAGCTGAGTAAAGCAGAACATTTCAAAGAAGGTGATAAAAAATAGTGTGTTATCTGATCTTTTTGCAAGGAATTTTTTGTCAAAAAATACTCCTTCTTGTGTCCACATTAGAAAAAGTTTTAGAATTCATCAATTCAACCAAGGTTTCATCAATGAAGCTATGGAGCGTATTCACACGCTGATCGATTTGTCCCCAGATTGATACCCACACACTTTGAAATGTTCGTATTGGAGCTCTCGTGCGCAACCAAGAAGTACAGTATTCCGTTTACAAATTTCTGACGTAATATTTATACATAGACATTTTCAACCATTTGATTTTTGACCGTTACTATAACAGATGGTACCCTTTCTTAACAGGGAAGATTACCATTTCTCTCAGCACACGGTAAATTTCCGCTTTCACTTTCGCTAGAAAGTACCATGTGATTTTCTGCACAGTTTTAGGCATTAGATTTGAGTGGTAACTGGCGTATCAAGGATGCACAAACGTTCTGGAAAAACACTAGAAGGCTCACTCTTAATACCCAGATTCTTTGCGCTATGGATCCGGTGGATACGTGAAATCAGATCCAGGTTCACACAAGCAGCTTCATCGGCAAAGAGCACGATTGACCCATAATGACGTAAGCGGGTTTTCTTTTGTTCTTGCTGTGGCATGTGTTTGGTGTGTACCCAGCACAGCCGTGAACTGTTATTCGTCGTATTCAAAGCATTCGTATGTAGATACTTCATATCAAACTGATTATAGCCAATCAAATGTATATTCATGGGTCAAACAACGTAGATAGCCAATGCTGGTTTATGGTTATCTTAAATATTTGACACATGTTGGAAACAAAATTGATTGTTGCTGCAGTTGCTGAAATTGTTGTTTCTCGTTTTAATGTACGTTCCAAAATGTCAAGTACAGCATGGAGGTTGTAGTCTGTCAGAAAAACGAAAACAGATCACCATTTAAATGAAAAATTGGCTTAATTTTATGTCGTGCTCATGTATCCTCTTTTCCTGGCAAAAAGTCTAAAAATATTTTATAACCAATAAAATTAACGTAGCTTTAACCAGTAACCATTTTTTTTGAGTCACTCCAGTATTATATAAAATACTTCACTAATTGATCACACAGACAAAAGTATTTAAGAGGATTTTAAGTCCATTACTATATTTATATTTAGAATCCGGACTCGACGCATGCAAATAACCTCCAAACGCATTAAATAAGGAATAGATAATGATGAAGACGCCAAGGTAACCGGAATAAAACATGTATCAGTGAAGGTACAAAATATTGATAGAAGAAAAAGTTTTTCCCTTGGTCTGTTAAGAGAAGCTAAATGTAGAGTAGAAGAAAGTCAATAAAAGATTGATTTGAACAAAATTCTGAAAAGAATACATACAGTTGGTTGAGTTCTCATTGGAGTTTGTATTGGGAAAAGTGTGTGCACATGCATGTGTGTAAGAAATAAATTGTGCCACTAATTGCTACCTGTAATTAGTGCGATGTGTAAGAACGAGAATTATACAGATGTCTCTCTGCTACCTTGTTAGCAGGGGGGTCTCGCTTGAGTTAGAAAACACATGTCCCCACGATCACTGGCAGTTTTGAGACCCTCCATATTAAACATGGATTTTCTACGTATCTTTTCTCGATTGATGTTCCTCTTTTTTTGTTGTATTAGTCAGTGGGTGCTAGGTGACTCACGTTGAAATGTTTTTTTTTCTGTAATATATTTCGTAACACAAGAAAAGAAACTGGTAAGTGAATTATTCGTTTTATTCTCTTTCTCCATGAAATTGTCAATATCAGTATTTTAATATCTGTTGAATGAAATTGTTGTGAAGTTCTTCTAATTGTCCCGTTCAATTATGATCTTCACCAAAAAGTTAAAATTCAGAAACTTGCAAAAGTATTTTTTACCTACTAACTGTTTCCATTTGTGGGTTGTGAAACGAATAATTTTCAAATGTAAGTCATTTTTCACGTATCTTTTCTGCATTTCCTTATATAGTCATTTTCTCGCTTCATGTCTGTTATGCTTAATTGAATGTTTGGTTTTTCTTTTCTTTAAGCGTTCGAAATTTCTGCAAGTTGTTGGACTTTAACTAAGTTCAAACTTATAAATTTCTTATCCTATCTTTTAAAATTTTAGTAGACAGAATCTATCATCGCTCGGTTCACGCTCCTCCCATATTCATTGGACAGGCGTATCCCTTTTTCCCTGTTTAGGAAGTGGTTCCCGGTCTTATTCTTTTCTCCTCAGACCTCAGTATTGGTGCTACCGTTATTTTCCTGCAACGTCTGTGGTCGGTAACAACGTCTCTTCATTGTGAAGGTACCGGATTGGCAGTTTTCTGGTTGCTGCTTCCGACTGGTAGTTAGGAGCCCTAACTCTTGCGTAGCGTCAAGAGCGGCTACCCCGATCAACAGTTGCATAATATCGGGGTTTTGCAGTGCTATGTCGCGTATGGATAGTTGTCCGTGTAAGCGCTTTTGGTGGGCAACCTTGAGGCCACACTTTTGCTGCAGACCGTGCCAGTTCCATTCCAGCGCACGTCGCAGTTAATGACAGTCTGCTCTCCTCTACTCGAGATCTCTTCTTTACCAACAAAAAATATAATATGAATATCTAAAAAAAATAAAAAAAAAACACAAAAAACTGAACCAGTCGAAGTTAAATCACTCGAACCCTCTTAAACATTTCTTCATCAACATCCGTTGTATTCGTACCAACTTCTGTAATGTTGAATCTTTCTCCACGAAAAGTTCCCTGATAGCCTAGCGCTTTGTAAGACTAATCTCAACCTCTCAATTCTCTTCGACTTTCGATCCCTGGCTATTTTCCCTCTTAAGGAAGGACTCCACTGTCCATATGCATGGGATGGGGGTTTACGTTAGTGAACACCTCCTCTAGCTAGCATGACATCTTCGAATTCCCCCGACCACCCACATATGTGTCTCTGTCTGTCACTTCACAAATCGGTTAGCTATCTTTTTCTTTCTGTATCGTTCCTCCTCCTCCTGCCACCTCCCTGCTAGACTGAATCTCTCTGACAACACAGATAAGGCTACTTCTCCCCACCCATTTGCTTATATATTTGTATTCGGAGGTCTTAACGCCTATCATGCCGAGCGGCTAAAGAATCTGTTACTGATACAGCTGGCATTCACGCCATGAAATTTGCCATTTCCAATCCTTACGCAAGGGATGGATTTTCCTTACGCTTCCCGACATCCCCCAGACACACTTCCTCTACTAGAACTATGCTTCATCTATGTACCTTGACTCCTGTCAAGTCTCATAGCCTTGCCTTCTCGGCAACTCCGATCATGCTGCTGTTTCTCTAATATATCTCTCAACTTTCACCTCCTCCAGCAGCCCCACCACAGGATCTCCTACTGCTACATAATAGCTGTCTGGGACGCATTGCAATTTCCCTATGCGACGTCACTTGGGGAAAGTGTTCAGACTCCCAGTTGATGACTGCGCTTCTGAGATTTTCTTCCCTGGTATTGATGCCTTTATATGGATCAAGCAGTTTCGTCTCAAACCACATTATGCTTCCTGGTTCTCTCTCCTGATTGTTCACTGCCATTGCCCACGGGAACCACTACTTCCAGCTATTTCGGAGCTATGCATCTGACCAACAGGCGCCTATTTGCCTATGCTCGTAATGAGTGTAAGTGGATCCGGAATGACGTCAATTTGGTTGTTTACTGAGAGAATGAGGCAGCACATAGCTGACCCAAAGTCTGGCTCCAAGGACTACAGGCGGTTGTAGCAAACGCAAGCTGAAAAATACAAATCCTCCGTCCCTCCTTTAATCAATGAATTCGAGGTTCTCACGGCATCTGTGGACAAGGCCGAGTGCTTTGCTCAAAGATTCTCATCCAACTCCACATTTGGACTCGTCTGGAGTACCTGCACCGACTTCCCTCTAAGAACTGAGGCTCAACTGAAAGATGTTTACAATGTTTCCGTCTCTGCGAGTCTAAGGTAATATAAAAACTTGACGCCGAGCGGTGTGAGGTGATAACCCGCTCATTGTCCTTAAGAAATGCGCCCTCGACCTCTCCTCTGTCCTCTCTAAACTCTATAATTACTGCGTTTCTGCTTCCCGTTTTCCCCCTGCATCCTCTTCTGTGGTTTCTGTATTTAAGAACTCAGGAGAACCCTTCGGATTCATTCAATCTCATCGACCTATCAGCCTTCACTAATTTTTCGAAAAGGTATTTGAGGCTATTATCAATGCTGAAATAGTTCAACATCTTACTGCCATAAACTAATCTCAGACAAGCAGCATGGCTTCTCGCTTTGCTAGGTCTACGGCCGATATTCTAACGACCGTCACAGAGTACATATGCCAGGCCCTTGATTAGTCCGGCGAGGCTCGCGTTGTTGCCTTGGATATCTCCAAGGCTTTTGATAGGTTTGGTACGCTTGCCTTCTACACATGCTACAGGGCTGCGGGTATCATCGGACGCTTACTTGATTTGATTCAATCTTTCCTGTCTAACCGCATAATGAAGGTCGTCTTGAATGGGCATGCCTCCACATCCTACTGCACGAACGCTAGTGTTCTCAGGGCTCTATCTTAGGTCCGACGCTCTTTTCTGATCTCCACAAACGTTCTGCCATACGTGATCAAATCCCAAGTATGCATCTACGCATATGATGTCACAATTTTCCTACATCAGTAAGAACCAAGCAGGCATGTCATAGTTTGCCGTTGGATCTTGAGAAGGACCTAAACTCATTGGTGGACTGGGGGTAAGAAGTGGCTTGTAAATTTCAATGCATCTAAAACGAAACTGCTATCTGTCAACCATCACAGGCAATCTCTCCTGCCCACCACGGACCAAGCGAGTCTGCCTGAAAGCAATATACTGCGCCTCCCTCGGCGTTACCTATCTTCCGTCCTTTAGTGGAATCATTGCCATTGAGTCAATAGCCATATCCACCGCTAGAGCGTTTCGTCAGTCCATAGAATACTGTCAGTCATATATGGTCAGGCGTCCCTGCTGTTCATCTCAGAGTTTTCGACAGGCTCCCAAAGAAGGATCTGTAATGTGATAGGTCCTGATTTGACAGCTCGACTCCAGCCACTCTCTCATCGGCGTGGATGTGGCTTGTCTCTGTCTATTCTTTAAAATATTTTCATGGCTTCTGCTCCGACGAACTAAAGCCACTGGTGCTCTCATCACAAGAATTTATTCGTGTAACCAGACTGGCAACAAGGTCCTACTCATTTACAGTTAGATCAATCAAATACAGCCGACAATTCTACTCCATCAGCTTCTTTTCTTGCACTTACTGCCTGTGGAACTCCCTTCCATATACCTGCTTTCCGACGGCTGCTGCTACCACCCCCAGGAATTTAAATGCAATATCAACACCCATCATAACAGTCCGAACAATGTAAATAGTAAATAATTACAATATCTTTATCACAGAAATATAGACAAACATTTTCATCTTCATCTTTATGTCATGCCCCTTCAGGACATTGACGATCATGGCTTTCCACAATTTTTCGTCCGTTGTAGCCCTTAACAAATTTGTCTTTTGTTATCTGTCATAAAACGCTATTTATGACAGGTAGATGAACTAAGATGAAAAGTGAGACAGACAATGGAGAAAACGAAGCCGCCCAAATCAAACATCACGAACCTGGAGAGGCTGGTGCAATCAAAACCCCACAGAAGAATGACAACATCATCAGCTGACAAGACAAGAGGCAATGTGACTGTAGTGATGGACAAAACGGAATATGGCAACAAAGTTTCGCAATCCGAACAATGTAAATAAGTGTAAAAGATATTCTGTTTCGACTGTCAGTTCGGTTCAGTAATTCGGAATGATGTGTAAGGATACAAAGTGCTTATCTTCCTTTGTTTAAGATACAGTTACGTGGTTGTCTTAATATTATTTACCAACCCACGAGGGGAACTGAACAAGATATATCCCTTTAGATATTATGAAACCCGACACTTAAAAGAAGCATATTATCCGGGATATTGGTTAAGTCTTGTTGTCAATAGACCCAACACCAAAGCACGGCAGAACTGAAAATAGTTTAGATGAAAGGAGTCGAGAAAGTTTAATAATTGTAAATATTCCTACAGAGTTGTTCTTTCCCTTTCTTTTAAGCACTCTGAATTTGCTACTAGTTTCGAAAAGTAGTTTTAAGGTATTTATTTTGAGCTTTATGTTGATTTGCTGAGCACTTACAAAGTTGGTTAATTTTCTGTGGTAATGTTTGTTATTGTACTGATAACAATGATAAAGAATATGACGTAAGGAGCCGACATATAAAATTCCATATTTTCACGAGTGCGTTTTGATATCAAGTGAGACCAGATTTTCTAGTTTCATGATTTGAATGTACGCTGCTGACAAATAGTTTTGAAAAATGTTTTCAACTAAATAACCAGTTGGTCAGGCTCTTCGTTACTGCTGCTAATGTTATTTTACTCGCTCTTTGCAATATAATTTCATTGTACAATAAACAACATTTTTCTAATTTCTATTGAAATAGTGGATGTCGCATGTAAACATTGATCCTGATTTTTATAATTCGTGGGAAAAAAGTTATTACTGAATTTTATTTATTGTTATAAAATGACAAAACAATTTTTTCGTTTGACTATAATTATTAACAAATCTGTGTGTATTAAGATCACTGCTGAGTCAATATAATTTGGTGAAAATGTAGGAACTAAAATTACTTAGTTTCTACATTTCACTAAATTGCAGGTAGGGAAGTAAAATAGGTTGGTAAGTAAACGTTAACAAATGTGTTTTTTAGTATCTATCAACAAGTACCTCAATTAATATATAGCGTGATGATGAAAAATAATTCAAATTGCGCATATTGTCTTTTTTGGTTGAACTATTTCATTTAGTTGTAGTTTGTGATATTTGAGATTACTTAAACTTTTTGCTTACCTAACTACGTAATTAGCTCAAAGTGTATCCTACTACAATACAAAAGCAAAATCACTTCAAAATCAAATTTTAAATAATTTAGAATTTGTAAACTATAAATGACCAAATGTAAGCAAAATAGCAGCTTTCAGTTAGAGTGAAATTGAAAATATTGTATATAAGGGAAATATGCCAAAAATATGTAGATAAAAAAATTAAGAGTTAAGCTGACAGAAAAAATTATTTTGGTAATGGTAACCACATTTTCAAGACTACGATATTTGCAATGTATGTGTTATATCAAATCATACATTAAAATTTTGTATCAGCGTCGCCATCATGTTATATTCATTAAATCGTTGCAGTAAAACGCCGAGACAGGATTATTATCCTGTTATCGCCATTTTTTTCCGGAAAAACCATGAACCAGTATTACAAATTTGTTATCGCGCTATTTTTTTTTTCAGTGAAATGATGAATCAGTATTACCGTCTTGTTATATCTATTCATGTAGTGAAACGTTGAAACCGTTAGCCTTTTATGTATATTTACGTTGAAATAACAAAGATTAATTCGTTTGCATGATTTTTTTAATGTAGGTTTCGGATATTTGTCACCGGCTGATGTGTATAAAATTCATAAAATGAAGTCACTTCTTCATTTTATGAATTGAAATTCTTGAAACTGAAATTTTATTTTCTATTGTCCAACTTCATTGTTTATAAATTCGTGTGTTATATCAAGCGTATGGTGACAGAACAAAAAACGATGGAGGTTTAAGAAATAAATAATTGTATTAACGAAAAGAATACAACAAGTGTTAAATCGGTGAGAATGTTTCTCGTTGAAACAAAGAGATAAGTAGAGTCATCAGTCGTTCGTACCGTAGGGGAGAGAGAGAGAACAGAATTAGTGGCGACAGCCTTTCGCGGGTGTTATTAGAGGATAGGAAGTCGCTGTCGAATCGTAGCTGGTGTGCTGATCTACTGCCTAAGAAGCCCTTTGTTGGGTTTTTATTTTTTTTTTTCTTCGGCTCAGGTCGGCTTCTGAAGCTTTTTCTTTTGTTTCTTTAAGCGGAATGGTTGCTATTGGTTAAATTCCGGATCATATTTTTTTGAGTATGTAATTGAAACTGAAGCTGTGTGTGGAGCTACTGTGCAGTTACAAAATTTTGGTTCAGCGTTTGGTTTCAGAGTGTTCACATCCGGCCAGTGGTGGAAATTTGTAGAACAGAATCAGAAAAGATATGGTTTTAGGAAGATTATAACACGTGGTAGTTTCAGATTTGTTTGGCCCAGTTTGAAATCTCACAAGTAAAAACGATAGTCAAACTTGAAAGCAGCGCGTAGAAATTAACAAAATGTGTCGAAGTTTGAATAAATCAACAAATTAAAATTGGATAATTTTATGATGAATAACATATCTGTTTATCTATTTGATGGAATTCGTTAGATGTTTCAATTTGTAAAATTTTATTGTTAACTTGTGGAGGTTGGCATAGAATGTTGGTTTTTACATTCAAAATTAGTCTTGGCTTGACAGCAAAGCACTCTCTACTTATAATGAATCCGGGGAGTGCGGTTAAGATTGTCTTTTGCTTTTATGCAGGGTTTTTGATCTTTTGTTTGGTTTATTCAAGTATCTGTTTTCAGAAATGAAGTTACCTGATTAAACTATCATTAAAATTGTTAGTGTTAATATTAATGACCTGTTAAAAAAATAATAAGTGGGTGATACTTTTACGGGGATTAAAAAGTATATGTTTTTTAATTTATTACACTTAACTTACTAGTACAACAACAACAACAGTTCTCACCTAAAACTGAATCTAAGAAAAGGTATATTTAGAAACAGAAGGAGCCATTACCTTTTTCCAAATAATTTTTTGGTTCGATTTGGATATTTTTGTTGTGTTATTATTATTTTCAAGTTGTTTCTTGTTAGAAATAATAACTTTAAAGGATAATTTATAAAACAATAAAGAGATGAATGTATGTGTTGGGTTCACTCAATGACTTTTACTACGAAGCTCGGTAAGATATAAAAGTTAGCACCTGATAAAGTGCTCTGCATATATTTAGCTTCTGCCAAAAGGTCTTAAGTGAATTATACTATCTTTTTTTGTTTATGTATGATGGGACTTTATATTTGTTTCTGCCTACCGTGTAAGTGAAATGTTGACGCCTTTATAAGAGCATTGGCTCATCTGCTAGCTTTCCTAGTTGTGTGAGCTGAGACTCTTAAGTTTATTATCAAAGGTGTGCTTCTGTAACTGTGGTTCCGTTTTAGAAAAATTTTGATGATTTAAATTTTTCAAAGATTAAGTAACTGTGTGGATTTGTGGGTAATAGATGTAAAACAATATATTTTCCAAGATGTTCTTAAAAAGAAACGTTTCTAAAATAATTTAATTAAGTCGTAAATAAGTCCTGACAGTTTCATTGAAATCCGACAGTTATTCGATTTTTGTAAGAATTTCCAAATTCTTGTTGTGCTTTTCAACGAAAAAAAATGAAAATCGTAATTTTTAACCAAAGTTTGAAGGTTCTAAAAAGTATTTAAAAATATACTTTCATGATAAAAAAAATACTTTGGTCTTTTCTCTTAATAACAAAACCCTTGATGATAAAACTTTGATTTTTTTTTATTTTGGGGCATTTTTAAGTCATGGTTTCTCATTTCTTAGTGAATATTTGAAAGTACCTATTTATAACACATGTGTTTTAGCCACTATCTATTTAAAAATATTTTGAGAATTATCTTCGCTAGAAAATGTGAAATATTGTATAACATATCAACTTTTAATACTTATAAAAAGCCTTCATTATTCCAAGTGTTCGGATCACTTGGGAATCTGTCAAATTGAATTTTGTTTGATAAGAGCTATGGGTTTTTGGGCTTGTGACTATTTTAACACAAGTTTACTACTGTTTGCGATGTGACCAAACCAGTGGGACAAATAGCCAATGCGCTTATATTTAGCTAGAAAAGATAAATGAGGCGAAAGCAGTGGGACTAAGTATTCTCATTTCTTTTCCAGGGATTTTTCTATTATCAGGAAATTAAGTATTGTGAGCAACTGGCTTACAAAAACAAAACCCCAAAATACCTTAACAATTTACCTGGTGATTTGATTTAAGGAATAGCATCAGCTAAAAACAAACTTCGTGCATAACGTTATTTTAAAACAAAAAGCATTCTGAAGTTGGCTTTGTTAGCGAGACAGAAAAGGAGGAAGACGAAATAAACACTGAGGAGAAACAGGGAGGAATAGGAAATTTAAAAAATGAAGGTAAGTGAAAGTACATAGTACCATGAAAACACGGAATTTATTGTATCAGCCTGAACCTCCTTTATATAAGTAGTAAAAGAAAAAAAAAGTTTGTCGAGATTATCCCAAAAGTAAATCTTATTTTAAAACATTTTTCGACGACCCCGTGCTCATTGCTCTTTTCCAAATTATCGCGAAAACAGGTACTGTAAACAACCCGGAGTTACAAAAAAAAAAAAAAAAAAGTTTTTCTTGGGGATTTGGTAAAGAATGGTATGAGCTAAAAACAAATAGAGCATATTGCTTAAAAAAGAATATAACCGGAAGTTTAATTCCAGAGGAAGAGAAAACAGTTTATTCTATCCACCTGAAACCCTGCCTTCTCTCTATATATATATATTTGTTTGTTCAATTTTTCGAAAAGGTGTACCAATCTCAGATATTGTTTTTGAAAAAACATGATTGATTTCCTTTAATAAATGTGTAAGTGTAAATATATCCGGAAAATTTTTCCTTCTAATGATTTTTAAATAATTACAAAAATAATATGCTGCTGTTGATTGTGTATACTGATCATAACATATGTACGCAAACTTCAAAATCATGCCTACTTTTCAGTTGTCATCATTCTAGTTAATTCCAAGTTGATTGAAAAAAAAATAAACGTATCTTCTACGTTACTTTCAACAGGATTTCCTACACAATTTTCAAATGGATTAACCAATATATTACAAGTTAATAAAATGTAGGGAACATGAATCATACATGTGCAGAACAGTCTTAAATGTTTTTATTTTACAGAAGATAGATATTTAGCCTGCATATTTTCAAAATACGACTTTATGGAAACAACAGACTAGTTTAGAGAAGGATATTTTTTAGATTAAAATTATAGTAATTCAGTGCTTTTTTTTTTTTAACCATTTTCTTTCTTTTTTTAAACTTCAGGGTCGCACTTGTACAGTTTTTTAGCTGTGAGGCGCACCTTAAGTTTTACTAAGAAATAAAAATGAAATTTAATAGAGGAAAGTATAGAAACTTCTGGAATAAGTATCACTTTTTAAGAAATTACATTACTTTATGTATTCAGTGCATTTTAAAAGATTTTAAATTTAAAAAAAAACAGAAAAACAATGAATTACTTTTCACTAATTTGGCTAATATGTACAAAAATGAGCACATTTTTCATATCTGCATGCACATCATTAATATTTTGTAATTGTCTTCCTACAAAACTTTTTTCTGATATAAAATAAGCTGGAGATGTTTATTTCGTAGACTAAACAATAGTAAATGTATTTAAGTTTTCCTTAAATTCTTTATAATCAACATTTAATGCTTCAGTATGTGTTCCAGAATTAACTGTTAAAAAAGGGATGATTCACACTGGGTACTCTTCTACTTTCGACTTTGCACCACATCTGCTTACGTTTAGAACATCACCATATAACGCCAACGATCATTGTGAATTTTGCCGATTCAAGGGAAAATTTTGATTTTAAAAGATTTCAAAAAACGTTCTTGGGTTCAATTTATAACTGACTCGCCATTTTAATTGAAAAATGATGACAGAAAATTTTAAAAACTTAAAAAAAAAGAAAAAAAAAAAAAAAAAGAAAAAAAAAAGAAGCAAATATCCGTCCATATAGTTGTTTAAGAAAATCATTAAAATTAGGTATTTATTAATTTTTGAACAAACATAATCACAGAATACACATTCGACCACATAAAAGTATATTCCATGGGGTAATTTGTTAATAATAAAATGCAAAAGTCATCTAACTGATAATTTCAATAAATTTTGGGAGAGGAATAAAGAATAACACTTGAAAAATTATTCCCAATAGTTAGCAATGTACAATTATATAAGATTTACGGAATCAAATTAAAAAAAGTTGGTTATTAAAGTGCTAAACTGAATGTGAAAGAAAGTTGTGATTTCAAATACTAAAGTCGTTCTCATAGTTAAGAAAAGTGAAAGCGGAAGAGCGTCTCCCCATCTGCCAGAGAATAAAGAGAGGTTCAATGGTATTAAATTGAAGATGTGGGCAAATGAATAGTATGATTTGCTTACATCCTTCAAACAGAATTATCTTAGAAGAGGACAAAGAACTTCGTTCATCCAGAACAACACGCACTACGATATTTTTAATTTAATTGATTAATTTATTTTTAGTAATGTTTTGAATTCCTTGCATTCACTTACGCACAAATACCCTTGTCCGTCTCTTCCTTCCAGTTATGGGTCAAATACTAGAACAGATTGGGTTCTGTAGCCTTGGCTGGCAACCAGTCTACTACAGAAAGCAAATGGTAACATTCTTGCGGATAATCTTCTGCCCAGTCAGTCATGTCTTTTTCCAGACTACGATTTTACCATAAAGATTTTGTTTTATTGCGTCTTTCTCAGGATCGAGATTTTTAATAAGTCTCTTCAGACTCGGTATGCTGCAATAAAAATACTACTGAGGTTGTGCTTCGTGAGCTGGGAGAAGTCAGTATGTTTCTACGTTATCTAACGTTGGGGTTGGAGGCAACAATTGATGCGAAGAGCTTCACTTTTTTCTGATGTATCTGATGAAGAAATGATGATAACGCGGTTCATTTGTGTAATTATGGGCAATTTTGAATATAGTGTCAAACTACACTGTTCCACAAAGAACCTATTTTGATACGAGGACGAACTTCGGGGAAAGCATATTTCATGAAGGTTGAGAGAGGAGCTTCCACCCATGAAAGATCCAAAGCCATTCCAGTTTGCCTTCATGTAGCGAAAAATCATTCTATAGAACGGCAAATCAAGGGATGCACTTAGTTTGATATCGACTTGGACTTTGATTTTCCCGTTCCATTAATTTTTATCTCTTTCCCTCCGTTATCGAGCGTGCTACATGATTTCGCATTTTGGCGGAATACAGCAGTCACTCTGAATTTTGTGGGGTGGACGGGTCTTACTAACATTTGTTTCATTTGAGTTTGAATGTTTTGTTGTATTTTCGTTGTTTATTTTGAGGCTATACATCCCCTTCTACTTTCGTTTTCATATCATTAAATTTTTAAATTTATTTTTGTAATACATTTTATATAGAATAAAACTTTGCGTCGCGGGAAGTTTTTTCTTGTAGAATATGTGGTATTATAGTATATGTAGGATAGTAAGATGAAGGCGAGTTTTGTGGTGCATGAAGAAATTGTACTGAATAATTGGGTCGTAAATGTGATTAGCTAGGTATACGATAGACAGTATAGACCAATTTAACTGCTCCAACTTGGCTATGTACCACATTTATTGTATTTTTACAGTAATATATATATATATATATATATATATATATATATATATATATATATATCAAGTGCTAGTGAATTAAGTCGGCATGACCTCATTGGCGAGTATAGTTTTACGAAGCAGTGAACATTGCTATTTCGACGCCGATGTTGAAAACAAGCCTAACACCGATAAGGCATAGCACAAATAGCTGGTGTTGCGAGGGAACCTCTGTGTCGGCAAGAAGTCAGTACACACATTTTGTGAGCTAACTGAAGGCTACATGATCTTGAACGGAAATATTTTTGTCCTAGAAGCTAATGTGATACTGTCACTGAAAAAGGATGAACACTATATAATCTTGTGCTTACTAGGCACTATGCGAGTTGCAATTTGGACGATGCTTCAGAAGGAGTTTCATGGAGGTGTGAAGTTTTCCTATTCTTAATTGATCGCTTTATTTAAGCTAACAGACCAGTATGGAAGGGAGGTGAA
>JBBBDQ010016450.1:0-12568 GCA_037127315.1 Ascarosepion bandense | reverse complement strand
TGAGTTAGAATTTGCTATATGAATTTATCATTTCTTGGGGTGAGTTAGAATTTGCGATGAATTTATCATTTCTTGGGGTGAGTTAGAATTTGCGATGAATTTATCATTTCTTGGGGTGAGTTAGAATTTGCGATGAATTTATCATTTCTTGGGGTGAGTTAGAATTTGCGATGAATTTATCATTTCTTGGGGTGAGTTAGAATTTGCGATGAATTTATCATTTCTTGGGGTGAGTTAGCATTTGCGATGAATTTATCATTTCTTGGGGTGAGTTAGAATTTGCGATGAATTTATCATTTCTTGGGGTGTGAGTTAGAAGTTGCGATGAATTTATCATTTCTTGGGGTGAGTTAGAATTTGCGATGAATTTATCATTTCTTGGAGTGAGTTAGAATTTGCATGAATTCATCATTTCTTGGAGTGAGTTAGAATTTGCGATGAATTTATCATTTCTTGGGGTGAGTTAGAATTTTATAATGAATTTATCATTTCTTGGGTGAGTTAGAATTTGCGATGAATTTATCATTTCTTGGGGTGAGTTAGAATTTGCGATGAATTTATCATTTCTTGGGGTGAGTTAGAATTTGCGATGAATTTATCATTTCTTGGGGTGAGTTAGAATTTGCGATGAATTTATCATTTCTTGGGGTGAGTTAGAATTTTGCGATGAATTTATCATTTCTTGGGGTGAGTTAGAATTTGCGATGAATTTATCATTTCTTGGGTGAGTTAGAATTTGCGATGAATTTATCATTTCTTGGGGTGAGTTAGAATTTGCGATGAATTTATCATTTCTTGGGGTGAGTTAGAATTTGCGATGAATTTATCATTTCTTGGGGTGAGTTAGAATTTGCGATGAATTTATCATTTCTTGGGGTGAGTTAGAATTTGCGATGAATTTATCATTTCTTGGGGTGAGTTAGAATTTGCGATGAATTTATCATTTCTTGGGGTGAGTTAGAATTTGCGATGAATTTATCATTTCTTGGAGTGAGTTAGAATTTGCGATGAATTCATCATTTCTGGAGTGAGTTAGAATTTGCGATGAATTTATCATTTCTTGGGGTGAGTTAGAATTTGCGATGAATTTATCATTTCTTGGGGTGAGTTAGAATTTGTAGATGAATTTATCATTTCTTGGGGTGAGTTAGAATTTGCGATGAATTTATCATTTCTTGGGGTGAGTTAGAATTTGCGATGAATTTATCATTTCTTGGAGTGAGTTAGAATTTGCGATGAATTTATCATTTCTTGGAGTGAGTTAGAATTTGCGATGAATTTATCATTTCTGGGGTGAGTTAGAATTTGCGATGAATTTATCATTTCTTGGGGTGAGTTAGAATTTGCGATGAATTTATCATTTCTTGGGGTGAGTTAGAATTTGCGATGAATTTATCATTTCTTGGGGTGAGTTAGAATTTGCGATGAATTTATCATTTCTTGGGGTGAGTTAAATGCGATGAATTTATCATTTGGGGTGAGTTAGAATTTGGCGATGAATTTATCATTTCTTGGGGTGAGTTAGAATTTGCGATGAATTTATCATTTCTTGGGGTGAGTTAGAATTTGCGATGAATTTATCATTTCTTGGGGTGAGTTAGAATTTGCGATGAATTTATCATTTCTTGGAGTGAGTTAGAATTTGCGATGAATTCATCATTTCTTGGAGTGAGTTAGAATTTGCGATGAATTTATCATTTCTTGGGGTGAGTTAGAATTTGCGATGAATTTATCATTTCTTGGGGTGAGTTAGAATTTGCGATGAATTTATCATTTCTTGGGGTGAGTTAGAATTTGCGATGAATTTATCATTTCTTGGGGTGAGTTAGAATTTGCGATGAATTTATCATTTCTTGAGTGAGTTAGAATTTGCGATAAATTTATCATTTCTTGGGGTGAGTTAGAATTTGCGATGAATTTATCATTTCTTGGAGTGAGTTTGAATTTGCGATGAATTTATCATTTCTTGGAGTGAGTTAGAATTTGCGATGAATTTATCATTTCTTGGGTGAGTTAGTTTTTGCGATGAATTTATCATTTCTTGGGGTGAGTTAGAATTTGCTGGTGAATTTATCATTTCTTGGGGTGAGTTAGAATTTGCGATGAATTTATCATTTCTTGAGTGAGTTAGAATTTCCATATGAATTTATCATTTCTTGGGGTGAGTTAGAATTTGCGATGAATTTATCATTTCTTGGAGTGAGTTAGAATTTGCGATGAATTTATCATTTCTTGGGGTGAGTTAGAATTTGCGATGAATTTATCATTTCTTGGGGTGAGTTAGAATTTGCGATGAATTTATCATTTCTTGGGGTGAGTTAGAATTTGCGATGAATTTATCATTTCTTGGAGTGAGTTAGAATTTGCGATGAATTTATCATTTCTTGGGGTGAGTTAGAATTTGCGATGAATTTATCATTTCTTGAGTGAGTTAGAATTTGCGATGAATTTATCATTTCTTGGGTGAGTTAGAATTTGCGATGAATTTATCATTTTGGGGTGAGTTAGAATTTGCGATGAATTTATCATTTCTTGGGGTGAGTTAGAATTTGCGATGAATTTATCATTTCTTGGAGGAAGTTAGAATTTGCGATGAATTTATCATTTCTTGGAGTGAGTTAGAATTTCATGAATTTATCATTTCTTGGGGTGAGTTAGAATTTGCGATGAATTTATCATTTCTTGGAGTGAGTTAGAATTTGCGATGAATTTATCATTTCTTGAGTGAGTTAGAATTTGCGATGAATTTATCATTTCTTGGAGTGAGTTAGAATTTGCGATGAATTTATCATTTCTTGGGGTGAGTTAGAATTTGCGATGAATTCATCATTTCTTGGGGTGAGTTAGAATTTGCGATGAATTTATCATTTCTTGGGGTGAGTTAGAATTTGCGATGAATTTATCATTTCTTGGGGTGATAGGAATTTGCGATGAATTTATCATTTTGGAGTGAGTTAGACCATGGCGAATTTATCATTTCTGGGGTGAGTTAGAATTTGGCGATGAATTTATCATTTCTTGGAGGAGTTAGAATTTGCAATGAATTTATCATTTCTTGGAGTGAGTTAGAATTTGCAATGAATTTATCATTTCTTGGAGTGAGTTAGAATTTGCGATGAATTTATCATTTCTTGGGGTGAGTTAGAATTTGCGATGAATTTATCATTTCTTGGAGTGAGTTAGAATTTGCGATGAATTTATCATTTCTTGGAGTGAGTTAGAATTTGCGATGAATTTATCATTTCTTGAGTGAGTTAGAATTTGCGATGAATTTATCATTTCTTGGAGTGAGTTAGAATTTGCGATGAATTTATCATTTCTTGGGGTGAGTTAGAATTTGCGATGAATTTATCATTTCTTGAGTGAGTTAGAATTTGCAATGAATTTATCATTTCTTGGAGTGAGTTAGAATTTGCTACGAATTTATCATCTCTTGTGGTGAGTTAGAATTTGCAATGAATTTATCATTTCTTGGAGTGCTAGAATTTGCAATGAATTTATCATTTCTTGGAGTGAGTTAGAATTTGCGATGAATTTATCATTTCTTGGGGTGAGTTAGAATTTGCGATGAATTTATCATTTCTTGGAGTGAGTTAGAATTTGCGATGAATTTATCATTTCTTGGGGTGAGTTAGAATTTGCGATGAATTTATCATTTCTTGAGTGAGTTAGAATTTGCAATGAATTTATCATTTCTGGAGTGAGTTAGAATTTGCAATGAATTTATCATTTCTTGGGGTGAGTTAGAATTTGCGATGAATTTATCATTTCTTTGAGTGAGTTAGAATTTGCGATGAATTTATCATTTCTTGGGGTGAGTTAGAATTTGCGATGAATTTATCATTTCTTGGAGTGAGTTAGAATTTGCAATGAATTTATCATTTCTTGGAGTGAGTTAGAATTTGCGATGAATTTATCATTTCTTGGAGTGAGTTAGGAATTTGCAATGAATTTATCATTTCTTGGAGTGAGTTAAATTTGCAATGAATTTATCATTTCTTGAGTGAGTTAGAATTTGCAATGAATTTATCATTTCTTGGGGTGAGTTAAATTTGCGATGAATTTATCATTTCTTGGAGTGAGTTAGAATTTGCGATGAATTCATCATTTCTTGGAGTGAGTTAGAATTTGCGATGAATTTATCATTTCTTGGGGTGTTAGAATTTGCGATGAATTTATCATTTCTTGGGGTGAGTTAGAATTTGCGATGAATTTATCATTTCTTGGGGTGAGTTAGAATTTGCGATGAATTTATCATTTCTTGGGGTGAGTTAGAATTTGCGATGAATTTATCATTTCTTGGGGTGAGTTAGAATTTGCGATGAATTTATCATTTCTTGGGGTGAGTTAGAATTTGCGATGAATTTATCATTTCTTGGGGTGAGTTGGCTAGAATTTGCGATGAATTTATCATTTCTTGGGGTGAGTTAGAATTTGCGATGAATTTATCATTTTTTGGGTGAGTTAGAATTTGCGATGAATTTATCATTTCTTGGGTGAGTTAGAATTTGCGATGAATTTATCATTTCTTGGGGTGAGTTAGAATTTGCGATGAATTTATCATTTCTTGGGGTGAGTTAGAATTTGCGATGAATTTATCATTTCTTGGGGTGAGTTAGAATTTGCGATGAATTTATCATTTCTTGGGGTGAGTTAGAATTTGCGATGAATTTATCATTTCTTGGAGTGAGTTAGAATTTGCGATGAATTCATCATTTCTTGAGTGAGTTAGAATTTGCGATGAATTTATCATTTCTTGGGGTGAGTTAGAATTTGCGATGAATTTATCATTTCTTGGGGTGAGTTAGAATTTGCGATGAATTTATCATTTCTTGGGGTGAGTTAGAATTTGCGATGAATTTATCATTTCTTGGGTTGAGTTAGAATTTGCGATGAATTTATCATTTCTTGAGTGAGTTAGAATTTGCGATGAATTTATCATTTCTTGGGGTGAGTTAGAATTTGCGATGAATTTATCATTTCTTGGAGTGAGTTTGAATTTGCGATGAATTTATCATTTCTTGGAGTGAGTTAGAATTTGCGATGAATTTATCATTTCTTGGGTGAGTTAGCTTTTGCGATGAATTTATCATTTCTTGGGGTGAGTTAGAATTTGCGATGAATTTATCATTTCTTGGGGTGAGTTAGAATTTGCGATGAATTTGTATTTCTTGAGTGAGTTAGAATTTGCGATGAATTTATCATTTCTTGGGGTGAGTTAGAATTTGCGATGAATTTATCATTTCTTGGAGTGAGTTAGAATTTGTGATGAATTTATCATTTCTTGGGGTGGAGTTAGAATTTGCGATGAATTTATCATTTCTTGGGAAGTAGTTAGAATTTGCGATGAATTTATCATTTCTTGGGTGAGTTAGAATTTGCGATGAATTTATCATTTCTGAGTGAGTTAGAATTTGCGATGAATTTATCATTTCTTGGGGTGAGTTAGAATTTGCGATGAATTTATCATTTTTGGAGAGTTAGAATTTGCGATGAATTTATCATTTCTTGGGGTGAGTTAGAATTTGCGATGAATTTATCATTTCTTGGGGTGAGTTAGAATTTGCGATGAATTTATCATTTCTTGGGGTGAGTTAGAATTTGCGATGAATATTTCTTGGAGTGAGTTAGAATTTGCGATGAATTTATCATTTCTTGGAGTGAGTTAGAATTTGCGATGAATTTATCATTTCTGGGGTGAGTTAGAATTTGCGGGCGGAATTTATCATTTCTTGGAGTGAGTTAGAATTTGCGATGAATTTATCATTTTCTTGGAGTGAGTTAGAATTTGCGATGAATTTATCATTTCTTGGAGTGAGTTAGAATTTGCGATGAATTTATCATTTCTTGGTGAGTTAGAATTTGCGATGAATTCATCATTTCTTGGGGTGAGTTAGAATTTGCGATGAATTCACTATTTCTTGGGGTGAGTTAGAATTTGTTTCATATGAATTTATCATTTCTTGGGGGTGAGTTAGAATTTCATATGAATTTTATCATTTCTTGGAGTGAGTTAGAATTTGCGATGAATTTATCATTTCTTGGGGTGAGTTAGAATTTGCGATGAATTTATCATTTCTTGGGGTATGCCAATTTGCGATGAATTTATCATTTCTTGGAGTGAGTTAGAATTTGCGATGAATTTATCATTTCTTGGGGTGAGTTAGAATTTGCGATGAATTTATCATTTCTTGGAGTGAGTTAGGAATTTGCGATGAATTTATCATTTCTTGGGGTGAGTTAGAATTTGCGATGAATTTATCATTTCTTGGGGTGAGTTAGAATTTGCGATGAATTTATCATTTCTTGGGGTGAGTTAGAATTTGCGATGAATTTATCATTTCTTGGAGTGAGATAGAATTTGCGATGAATTTATCAATTTCTTGGAGTGAGTTAGAATTTGCGATGAATTTATCATTTCTTGGGGTGAGTTAGAATTTGCGATGAATTCATCATTTCTTGGGGTGAGTTAGAATTTGCGATGAATTTATCATTTCTTGGGGTGAGTTAGAATTTGCGATGAATTTATCATTTCTTGGGGTGAGTTAGAATTTGCGATGAATTTATCATTTCTTGGGGTGAGTTAGAATTTGCGATGAATTTATCATTCTTTGGGGTGAGTTAGAATTTGCGATGAATTTATCATTTCTTGGGGTGAGTTAGAATTTGCGATGAATTTATCATTTCTTGGAGTGAGTTAGAATTTGCGATGAATTTATCATTTCTGGGGTGAGTTAGAATTTGCGATGAATTTATCATTTCTTGGAGGAGTTAGAATTTGCAATGAATTTATCATTTCTTGGAGTGAGTTAGAATTTGCAGTGAATTTATCATTTCTTGGAGTGAGTTAGAATTTGCGATGAATTTATCATTTCTTGGGGTGAGTTAGAATTTGCGATGAATTTATCATTTCTTGGAGTGAGTTAGAATTTGCGATGAATTTATCATTTCTTGGAGTGAGTTAGAATTTGCGATGAATTTATCATTTCTGAGTGAGTTAGAATTTGCGATGAATTTATCATTTCTTGGAGTGAGTTAGAATTTGTGATGAATTTATCATTTCTTGGGGTGAGTTAGAATTTGCGATGAATTTATCATTTCTTGGAGTGAGTTAGAATTTGCAATGAATTTATCATTTTTGGATATTAGAATTTGCGATGAATTTATCATTTCTTGTGGTGAGTTAGAATGAAAATGAATTTATCATTTCTTGGAGTGAGTTAGAATTTGCGATGAATTTATCATTTCTTGGGGTGAGTTAGAATTTGCGATGAATTTATCATTTCTTGGAGTGAGTTAGAATTTGCAATGAATTTATCATTTCTTGGAGTGAGTTAGAATTTGCGATGAATTTATCATTTCTTGTGGTGAGTTAGAATTTGCAATGAATTTATCATTTCTTGGAGTGAGTTAGAATTTGCAATGAATTTATCATTTCTTGAGTGAGTTAGAATTTGCGATGAATTTATCATTTCTTGGGGTGAGTTAGAATTTGCGATGAATTTAATATTTCTTGGAGTGAGTTAGAATTTGCGATGAATTTATCATTTCTTGGGGTGAGTTAGAATTTGCGATGAATTTATCATTTCTTGAGTGAGTTAGAATTTGCAATGAATTTATCATTTCTTGGAGTGAGTTAGAATTTGCAATGAATTTATCATTTCTTGGGGTGAGTTAGTTTTTGCGATGAATTTATCATTTCTTGGGGTGAGTTAGAATTTGCGATGAATTTATCATTTCTTGGGGTGAGTTAGAATTTGCGATGAATTTATCATTTCTTGGAGTGAGTTAGAATTTGCGATGAATTTATCATTTCTTGGGGTGAGTTAGAATTTGCGATGAATTTATCATTTCTTGGAGTGAGTTAGAATTTGCTATGAATTTATCATTTCTTGGGGTGAGTTAGAATTTGCGATGAATTTATCATTTCTTGGGGTGAGTTAGAATTTGCGATGAATTTATCATTTCTTGGGGTGAGTTAGAATTTGCGATGAATTTATCATTTCTTGAGTGAGTTAGAATTTTGCGATGAATTTATCATTTCTTGGGGTGAGTTAGAATTTGCGATGAATTTATCATTTCTTGGAGTGAGTTAGAATTTGCGATGAATTTATCATTTCTTGGGGTGAGTTAGAATTTGCGAAGAATTTATCATTTCTTGGGGTGAGTTAGAATTTGCGATGAATTTATCATTTCTTGGGGTGATAGAATTTGCGATGAATTTATCATTTCTTGGAGTGAGTTAGAATTTGCGATGAATTTATCATTTCTTGGAGTGAGTTAGAATTTGCGATGAATTTATCATTTCTTGGGGTGAGTTAGAATTTGCGATGAATTTATCATTTCTTGGAGTGAGTTAGAATTTGCGATGAATTTATCATTTCTTGGAGTGAGTTAGAATTTGCGATGAATTTATCATTTCTTGGAGTGAGTTAGAATTTGCGATGAATTTATCATTTCTTGGGTGAGTTATATTTGCGATGAATTCATCATTTCTTGGGGTGAGTTAGAATTTACGATGAATTTATCATTTCTTGGGGTGAGTTAGAATTTGCGATGAATTTATCATTTCTTGGGGCGGTGAGTTAGAATTTGCGATGAATTTATCATTTCTTGGAGTGAGTTAGAATTTGCGATGAATTTATCATTTCTTGGGGTGAGTTAGAATTTGCGATGAATTTATCATTTCTTGAGTGAGTTAGAATTTGCAATGAATTTATCATTTCTTGGAGTGAGTTAGAATTTGCAATGAATTTATCATTTCTTGGAGTGAGTTAGAATTTGCAATGAATTTATCATTTCTTGGGGTGAGTTAGAATTTGCGATGAATTTATCATTTCTTGGAGTGAGTTAGAATTTGCGATGAATTTATCATTTCTTGAGTGAGTTAGAATTTGCGATGAATTTATCATTTCTTGGAGTGAGTTAGAATTTGCGATGAATTTATCATTTCTTGAGTGAGTTAGAATTTGCGATGAATTTATCATTTCTTGGGGTGAGTTAGAATTTGCGATGAATTTATCATTTCTTGGAGTGAGTTAGAATTTGCAATGAATTTATCATTTCTTGGAGTGAGTTAGAATTTGCGATGAATTTATCATTTCTTGTGGTGAGTTAGAATTTGCAATGAATTTATCATTTCTTGGAGTGAGTTAGAATTTGCAATGAATTTATCATTTCTTGGAGTGAGTTAGAATTTGCGATGAATTTATCATTTCTTGGGGTGGCTAGAATTTGCGATGAATTTATCATTTCTTGGAGTGAGTTAGAATTTGCGATGAATTTATCATTTCTTGGGGTGAGTGAATTTGCGATGAATTTATCATTTCTTGGAGTGAGTTAGAATTTGCAATGAATTTATCATTTCTTGGAGTGAGTTAGAATTTTGGTAATGAATTTATCATTTCTTGGGGTGAGTTAGAATTTGCGATGAATTTATCATTTCTTGGAGGAGTTAGAATTTGCGATGAATTTATAATTTCTTGGGGTGAGTTAGAATTTGCGATGAATTTATCATTTCTTGGAGTGAGTTAGGAATTTGCAATGAATTTATCATTTCTTGGAGTGAGTTAGAATTTGCGATGAATTTATCATTTCTTGGAGTGAGTTAGAATTTGCAATGAATTTATCATTTCTTGGAGTGAGTTAGAATTTGGTAATGAATTTATCATTTCTTGGAGTGAGTTAGAATTTGCAATGAATTTATCATTTCTTGGGGTGAGTTAGAATTTGCGATGAATTTATCATTTCTTGGAGTGAGTTAGAATTTGCGATGAATTCATCATTTCTTGGAGTGAGTTAGAATTTGCGATGAATTTATCATTTCTTGGGGTGAGTTAGAATTTGCGATGAATTTATCATTTCTTGGGGTGAGTTAGAATTTGCGATGAATTTATCATTTCTTGGGGTGAGTTAGAATTTGCGATGAATTTATCATTTCTTGGGGTGAGTTAGAATTTGCGATGAATTTGTCATTTCTTGGGGTGAGTTAGAATTTGCGATGAATTTATCATTTCTTGGGGTGAGTTAGAATTTGCGATGAATTTATCATTTCTTGGGGTGAGTTAGAATTTGCGATGAATTTATCATTTCTTGGGGTGAGTTAGAATTTGCGATGAATTTATCATTTCTTGGGGTGAGTTAGAATTTGCGATGAATTTATCATTTCTTGGGGTGAGTTAGAATTTGCGATGAATTTATCATTTCTTGGGGTGAGTTAGAATTTGCGATGAATTTATCATTTCTTGGGGTGAGTTAGAATTTGCGATGAATTTATCATTTCTTGGGGTGAGTTAGAATTTGCGATGAATTTATCATTTCTTGGGGTGAGTTAGAATTTGCGATGAATTTATCATTTCTTGGAGTGAGTTAGAATTTGCGATGAATTCATCATTTCTCGGAGTGAGTTAGAATTTGCGATGAATTTATCATTTCTTGGGGTGAGTTAGAATTTGCGATGAATTTATCATTTCTTGGGGTGAGTTAGAATTTGCGATGAATTTATCATTTCTTGGGGTGAGTTAGAATTTGCGATGAATTTATCATTTCGGGGTGAGTTAGAATTTGCGATGAATTTATCATTTCTTGGAGTGAGTTAGAATTTGCGATGAATTTATCATTTCTTGGGGTGAGTTAGAATTTGCGATGAATTTATCATTTCTTGGAGTGAGTTTGAATTTGGTGATGAATTTATCATTTCTTGGAGTGAGTTAGAATTTGCGATGAATTTATCATTTCTTGGGGTGAGTTAGTTTTTGCGATGAATTTATCATTTCTTGGGGTGAGTTAGAATTTGCGATGAATTTATCATTTCTTGGGGTGAGTTAGAATTTGCGATGAATTTATCATTTCTTGGAGTGAGTTAGAATTTGCGATGAATTTATCATTTCTTGGGGTGAGTTAGAATTTGCGATGAATTTATCATTTCTTGGAGTGAGTTAGAATGCGATGAATTTATCATTTCTTGGGGTGAGTTAGAATTTGCGATGAATTTATCATTTCTTGGGGTGAGTTAGGAATTTGCTATGAATTTATCATTTCTTGGGGTGAGTTAGAATTTGCGATGAATTTATCATTTCTTGGAGTGAGTTAGAATTTGCGATGAATTTATCATTTCTTGGAGTGAGTTAGAATTTGCGATGAATTTATCATTTCTTGGAGTGAGTTAGAATTTGCGATGAATTTATCATTTCTTGGGGTGAGTTAGAATTTGCGATGAATTTATCATTTCTTGGGGTGAGTTAGAATTTGCGATGAATTTATCATTTCTTGGGGTGAGTTAGAATTTGCGATGAATTTATCATTTCTTGGAGTGAGTTAGAATTTATGTGGTTGAATTTATCATTTCTTGGAGTGAGTTAGAATTTGGCGGCGAATTTATCATTTCTTGGGGTGAGTTAGAATTTGCGATGAATTTATCATTTCTTGGAGTGAGTTAGAATTTGGCGATGAATTTATCATTTCTTGGAGTGAGTTAGAATTTGCGATGAATTTATCATTTCTTGGAGTGAGTTAGAATTTGCGATGAATTTATCATTTCTTGGGGTGAGTTAGAATTTGCGATGAATTCATCATTTCTTGGGGTGAGTTAGAATTTGCGATGAATTTATCATTTCTTGGGGTGAGTTAGAATTTGGCGATGAATTTATCATTTCTTGGGGTGAGTTAGAATTTGCGATGAATTTATCATTTCTTGGAGTGAGTTAGAATTTGCGATGAATTTATCATTTCTTGGGGTGAGTTAGAATTTGCGATGAATTTATCATTTCTTGGAGTGAGTTAGAATTTGCAATGAATTTATCATTTCTTGGAGTGAGTTAGAATTTGCAATGAATTTATCATTTCTTGGAGTGAGTTAGAATTTGCGATGAATTTATCATTTCTTGGGGTGAGTTAGAATTTGCGATGAATTTATCATTTCTTGGAGTGAGTTAGAATTTGCGATGAATTTATCATTTCTTGGAGTGAGTTAGAATTTGCGATGAATTTATCATTTCTTGGAGTGAGTTAGAATTTGCGATGAATTTATCATTTCTTGAGTGAGTTAGAATTTGCGATGAATTTATCATTTCTTGGGGTGAGTTAGAATTCTGCGATGAATTTATCATTTCTTGGAGTGAGTTAGAATTTGCAATGAATTTATCATTTCTTGGAGTGAGTTAGAATTTGCGATGAATTTATCATTTCTTGTGGTGAGTTAGAATTTGCAATGAATTTATCATTTCTTGAGTGAGTTAGAATTTGCAATGAATTTACTATTTCTGAGTGAGTTAGAATTTGCGATGAATTTATCATTTCTTGGGGTGAGTTAGAATTTGCGATGAATTTATCATTTCTTGGAGTGAGTTAGAATTTGCGATGAATTTATCATTTCTTGGAGTGAGTTAGAATTTGCATGAATTTATCATTTTTCTTGGAGTGAGTTAGAATTGAAATGAATTTATCATTTCTTGAGTGAGTTAGAATTTGCAATGAATTTATCATTTCTTGGGGTGAGTTAGAATTTGCGATGAATTTATCATTTCTGAGTGAGTTAGAATTTGCAATGAATTTATCATTTCTTGCAGTG
>JBBBDQ010016441.1:0-13553 GCA_037127315.1 Ascarosepion bandense | reverse complement strand
CACGCTTAGTTTGCAGATGACTGGTACGTGGTCGCTTCCACAATCGGCATCTGGATAGGTTTGCAATGAACCACTGCATTTCTGAATATCCTGTTCATGGTTATGTAATTTATTTGATTTTCGTGTTGCTTTCTGGACTTCTCCATGTCCATAGACGACGTTGGTTTCTTGAAACCAGATGTTAGTTGACACCTGGTCATTTTGCTGTTCAGCATTGGAACCATTTTTCTCCTGTTCGTTGCGAATTTTTAATCCAAAGTTGCCGGTTGTCTCTCCTTCCTCTCTTTACCTACCTTGGCATTCAAGTTACCCATTATGATTCTAATTTCTTGGCTTTTGCACTGGGCCTTGGCATTGTCCAGTATGGAAGTAGAATTATTCTATTTCTTCCTCGGTGCTTAGTGTTGTTGGTGCATAAACTGCTATAATAGATATGTTGAAGGGTCTTCCTCTCAGTTTTAACCAGAGGACTCTCACTTAAAGTTGACATTATCCCAAAACACATTTCTTCATTCCTTTGTCTAGCATTAAGCTCACTACTTTTCGTTATTTTTTTTTATTTTCTGTTTCTAGGTATCTGGTTTTCGAAGAAAGTATTTGATCGACGGATTTATGAGTAATTTCGGTTAATAAACCAACTAGTTGACATTCATGCTATATGCATGGAAATATATAATCCGTTTTTAAATACTCAGACACGGCCTTTTGTCACCAATGAAATGCTACATTCAGAGTCACGTAAATCACCTTTCTCTCGCATATTAGTGTATGAAATGAAATTTAGTAGGTCGACTATGACTATTCCTATATATCCATTAAATTGCCGCCACATTATTGCCCGACTAGAAAATTGCATTTTTTCAAATTTAATTGGTTATAGCTTATTTCACGGAGTTCTTACAGACCACTCATCAGACCCGAACCATATTGCAACAATGAAAAGGTTAGATTTATCCAGACAGAAAGTATCATGAGAGGAAAAAAAAAATCTGGGTGAGGAGGTTAGTTGGTCATTACTGGAGTTTGTTGGTTATTACTGGAGTTTGAATTTTTATTCCAACTCGTTTACAAATGGAAAATATTCAAAAGTTCTACAATATAAATTTTTATTATTTTTTTAATAGAAATATGCATTGGTCTAATTTTATTATGATCAAAAACTAAGTAATTAAACAATCAATATGCACTGGACTCATCTGGAGTATTTGTACCCGACTTCCCTCTCGAACCGAGGCCCAACTGACTGACATACTAATTACTCCTCGGTAGTCTCCAAAATAATTTCTAAGCTTTACACCCATAAGTCGAGCGGTGGCGACGAAATACCCATCATTGTCTGAGAAATGTGCTCCTGAACTCCTCTCTGTTCTCTCTAAAATCTATAACTTCTGCCTTTCTGCTTCCTGCTTTCCTGCCCGCTGGAAATCCTCCTCCGTAGTTCCTATGTAAAAATATTGGAGAACACCTGACTCCGCTAATTATCGCCTATCAGCTTCCTCCTACCGATCTTTGGCAAAGTGTTCCGGAAACTACCATCAACGCTGAGGTGGTACAACATCTCCACGCCCATAGACTCTTCTCTGACAAACAGTATGGCTTCCGCTTCACAGGTCTACTGCTAGACAAAAACAACGAAGCTCGAACTGTGGCCCTTGACATCTCCAAAGCATTTGACAGAGTCTGGCATGCCGGCTTTCTATGCAAGCTGCAGGGCTACGGTATAACTGGACCATTGTTTGACCCAATCCAGTCCTTCCTTTCAAACCGTACAATAGAGCTGGTATTGAACGGGCAAGCCTCCCAATACTATCACATGGTCCAACAGGTGTCTCTCGAGGCTCTATTCTCGGTCCTACGCTTTTCCTTATCTATATTAACGATCTCCCTGACGTAATAAGATCCAAAATGGGCATATATGCTGACGAAACACGGTATACTCTCGTTTCGATAAAAAATCTACCGAGGCTGAAAAAGCAAACCTCGCTGCCGAGCTTGAAAGACCTCCAATCTGTGGTGGGCTGGGGTAAGAAATGGCTCGTAAATTTTAGTATACTTTCAAAACGAAGATGCTAAATAATAACCACCACAGACAATCGTTCCTCCCGCCTATTAACATGGATCAGGCGTCTCTCTCTGAAAGCGAAACACTGCGCCTCGGGTTAACTCTCACACCAGACCTCAAGTGGAATAACTATATAAAATCCATAGCTAAATCCGCTGCTAAAAAGTTGGTTCTCTGTGGAGGGGGCCGGGAAGTTTCCGTCCCAAACAATCCTGCATATACAAGTCTACTATCCGCCCGTGCATTGAGTATTGCTGCCATATCTGGTTCGGTATCCTCGATAAAGATCCAACGGAGAATCTGTAATGTTATCGATCCCGACTTTGCAGCTAGGATACAGTCCTTTCTTTTGTCGCAGTGTGGCTTCCCTATTATCGCTTCTACAAATACTTTCACGACGCCGATGAACTTAGCTCACTGGTACCCCTCTATACGAATTTCCTCGAGCCACAAGATTAGCAATGGGTCCCACCCCTTTGCATGAAGCCAATAAATTCTAAACGCAAATTCTACTCCCAGCAGCTTCTTTTCTCGAACTTCCCGCCTATGGAATTCTCTTCCGCATACTTGCTTTCCTGACAGTTACAATCTCCAAGAATTTAAATGTAAAGTCAATAGCCATCTCCTGTCACACTAGCATAAAATTCCTCCTATGTAACCCCCTGCAACAGCGGCAGTAAAAATGCCTTGCTTGGGGCGACAAGATTAATATATATATATATATATATATATATATATATATATATATATATAAACTATTTAAACTTATTTATAAATGGAACTTTGTCTGTGTGTGCGTGTATGTATGTGTGTGTGTGTCCGTTATAAACTCCGAAACGGCTGAACCGATTTTCTTAGAAATTTACACAGTTGTACTATGACGTCTGCGAGTGTTCTTAGCTAGGTTTGTGTCGAGGTACCCCTGATAAATATCGAAAATCAATAATCGAAAAGATCGGGTTATAGAAGGAGTGGTCCGATTTTAATCAAATTTGATACACTCATAGACAAAGACATAAACGATATTCAGAAGTTTCAAGGTTGCAGTTCTTACAATAGTGCAAAAAATCTATGTTATATATATATAAAAGCCAAGATGTTTGTGCGTGTGTCTATTTATTTGACTGTATGTCGCTTTTATACAAATCCACAATTTTTATCGATTCTCACCAAATTTCACACAAATATTCTTTCGGTTTCTGGTCTGGTCATGGGCGACTTATTTTTTCCAATTTCTCCCGATATTAGAACTCGATACCCCCATACTCAATCAGGTCTGATCAAGATCAGGATTTCAGCCCTTTTATCGTGGTTCTTGCTGCGAATCTGCTCTAACTTGGTAAAATTATAGATTTTAGACTTAAGCATTAGTAGATCTCAGACGACTCATTTTCCCCGATATCGGAAATCGATACCTACAGTTTCGCTTTAACTGGAAACAACTATTTCTTTTTAGTCTTTCGTGCCAACGTCCAAAAGTCTGAGCACCAGGACCATAAATTAGTTTTAAAGCTTTCATTACACCCGAGCAACGCTAGTGTATGTATATATGTGCGTAGGTATATCTAACAAAAATCGCTGAAAAACAGCATAGTCTGAAGAAAAGAGCCTCAAACAAAACAAAAGCAAAGTTTTTCTCGGCAAAATGTTTATGCTATCATGAAAGAGGATAGATCAAAGTATTTTTTAATTATTTTTACAAATTTCTTTAATTGTTTCTAACAGGTTCGCTTATTTTATTACATCAAAACGTAATATTACGCAAAAGCATTTTTTGACTATGAACGACATTAATTTAGGAAATGCTTGCAAAAATAAAATAATGGTCGGATTTGATAAAAGTTTCAGAACGTGTAATTGACTGAAATCAGTTTCGAAATAATTATTTTTAGAAAATATTGGCAAAATATTGGTAAAAACATTTTTTTACATATAGTACCCCACCACCAATTAATTTTCAGAAATGTCGAAAAATGCGACTAGGTCTCAATATACAGACAATTTTAATTAAATTCAGAGGTCATTGGAGAATGCTAATTAACTGTCTTTTTTCTTCAAAACCTGCTCATTTTTTTAGAAAATCTGCTCCGAATTGAGAAAACAAAAATGCAATAAAACTATGCCATTTTTTAATTTGGATAAACGTTTATAAACTATTATTGCTTTTATAAACATGATATCATAGTCTGAATAAAAAAAATTCCATTAATAATGAATTTTTATAAAGTACTTTCATTTTTATTATTTTTTATTAAGTAATTTCTAAAAAGTTACAAAATTTAAAAAAATTCTTCCTCATAGGTCTCTCAGATTTTTTTTAAATTAATGGAGTGGCAAGAATATATTTACTAAGCGAAAAATCTAAAAGCTTACTCTAAATAAAAGTGCTCATTTTTTGTTAAATAATTAGAACATTTTAATTTTTTGCATGTTGATTACCCGTATTTTGTTTGTACGGAGTGGCCGCACGGGTGGCCGTACGCGATATTTATCATTAAAGGTCACGTGATTCAAGGGTTGTCCACATACATTAAAACAAAATCCATATATAAACCCTTTCGTCTTCCATACTTTTGACCAGCTACTATAAATCATCAATAACGCCTCTGATAAGGTGATGACAGCTGTAATAACAAGGCTACCGTAATTGAGAAACGTTCTTTGAAAAGATTTCAGGCAGAAAGCAAGTAATTCTTGTTTCAAGGGAACTTCAGGTAAGTTTAAATTCAGTAATTTGAAAAAAAAATGTTTCAGCGGGATGTATTTTATTTTTGTAAGATTTTTTAAAACTGAGAATTGGCTACTGTTTACACAATCGATGAAAAATGGCGGAAAATTTGAAATTTAAAAAAAAAATTTTAACCTAAAATGTTTTGATTTCGATCAATATAATTTCAATTTGAAATACACCAGAATATCTTGCTTACTGTAATTAGTAAATTTAATCTCTTGGCTTTCAATTAAAGCTAAAATTATAACTTCAAAAACTTTTATTTAAAAAGATTCAATTTAAATTGAGGTATCAAAAATTTGAATTGGAGGTACCTAAATGTCCCACTTTTCTACGCTACATTTGACCACTGTACTATTTATGACTATATATCTATATATATATATATATATATATATATATATATAGTAATGAACTAATCCTTAATCACAGTAAGTCAACACTAATAATAACAGACTAAATATCCGAAAATAATGCTAACAGTAATACAAACCCGTCTTCTAACCCGGCGAGGACTACCTCGTGGGTTAAATAAAGAGAGAAAAAAACAACAACAACAAAAAAAAAAAAAAACAGAAACAAACAGCGCACAATAACAATACGTCCAGTGCTCGTTTGAAAGAAAAAAAAACTGAAAGGGCAAAACCTTAACAGCAAAGTGCTCGATACGAAAGTACGAAAGTAGAGTAGAATAAAATACAAAAATCTAGAGCCTCTTACTCAGAAGAACCGTTCGTGTGAAACCACGGTAGGTGGTGGCTCAGTTCTAGAGTTTTGTATTATATATATATATATATATATATATATATATATATATATATATATATATATCCAAATGAATAAAGAACGAAGAACATATTTGCAAAGTTCAAAGCATTAATTTAAAACATTACTGAATATAAAAATAGACCAGTAAAAATTATTTTAAATTATACTTTAGAACATGTACAAACTACAATCTACTACAAAACTGTACATTTTGTTTCGACATTAAAAGAACAATGTTTCATCAGGTATTTAATAATGATGTTAATAAACATTATTTTTTAAAAGAAAATTTAAAAAACTCAGTTTTATTTTTAAAATCTTTTCGTACGAAGTAATAGGAGATTAAAAAGGAGGAGAAAATATAGTTTATATTAGTAATATAATGAACTTTTTAAAAAGCGTTTTTACAATGATCTCTCATCTTTTACTCATAAGGATAAACAAAATATTACATCACTTTCTAAATATTTTTGGAAGTTAAAAGAACAAAATAAAACACCTAAAGTTAAATGGAAAAACAAGTTATAATATCAAGATCGCAAAATGAACCATGTTTCTTTTGTCTACAAGAAAAAAATGGAAATTATTAAGTACATGAAGAGATGACATATTACTGAATCAGACGCATGCCAAGTGAAGTAAAATGTAAACATATTAACCTTACCATCCTGCTAGAATTATAAAATCCTAAGGTTTGGAACTCCGGCAATTGTAAACTTTTTGCAGTATTAATCTTACTATCTTGATAATTTAATTTAGCCATATGATCTTTCTTCTCCTTGTTATTTTATCGTTATTTTTATCTTTATTTTCTTAAATTGTGATTTATTTACTACTTAAATTTTAATTTTAACTTTTTTAATTTAAATTTTAAATTTAAATTTAATTTTATAATTTTTGATTTTTAAGTGTAATTCTTATTTATTTTTATAAAATTTTTTATTTTACTTCTCAATTTATTATATTAGCGCTAATGAATTTATATCTTCGTGTTGTGATTTTAAATGTCCTCAGATTTGCGCTTTGTGAATAATTCCTATGTTTGTGTATGTGATTTCATCATTAAAATAAATGCCAAAGGAATTAGTTTTATAAATATAACGAGCATCTATATCTATCTGCAATTCATTTCCGGCTAAAGTTTGAATTTTCTATTTCTTCTGTTGTCTCCCCAACACTTTCTTCCCTCTGTGCATTTTCTCACTTCTTACACTTTTTTTAAGCCCAGAAAGTAACGTGTCCGATATCTGCTTGCTTATATGTTTTAGTTCCTGCTAAAATTGAGGTTTCTCTCCCTTAGCCGTTTCCATTGACTCTTTTCTATAAGCTCTTTCTCTTTTTACTTTTTATTTCCTATGTCTTTCTCTTTCCTCTTTCTTTTCCCTTTTTTTATTTCTCTTTTTGCTTTATCATCTTTTCTACCCTCTTTTTCTTTGTCTCCCTCTTTTTTAATATCCTCTTATCTCGTAGGAAAAGTTTTCTAAAAATAAAAGGAAGTGAGTTCTTAATTTTTAAAAAAAATATAACGTTTCTTACTATCATTATTAACTACATGATGAGACATTATTCTTTCAATGTCAGGAAACAAAATGTATAGTTTTTATTTGTAGATTGTTGTTTTTACATGTTCTAAAGTATAATTTATAATATATATATATATATATATATATATATATATATATTAAGAGAGAGAGAGAGAGAGAGAGAGAGAGAGAGAGAGAGAGAGAAGCGAAAGCTAATTTATAAGATATAGTGATTAAAGATTACAAACAAATAAAAGTTTTATCATAAATATCATAGCAACACCCACCAGATAAAAATATGCATATTCAAGAATAAGTAAATGAAGATTTTCAGATTGAAACAAATGTGATTGTACGACAATTAGGCATGATAGAAAATATTACACCCGAGTGTGTTGGCTGAAAAAGTTCATTGGCTGACTAAGATATAAATGTAAGTAAACACACCAGTTGGTAAACTTGAATGCGTTTTAGTCGACTATCTGGTGTGTCTACTTACAATTATAACTTGGTAAGCCTATGAACTTTGTCAGCAGACAGTTGTACCAAAACAGTCACTGATATAGAGTGAATAGTATTGATTAGACGCTCATGGAAAGCCATATTTAATGTATATTGCATTAGAAATGCTGACTGATGTGAACACTGGTTGACTACTGCTCAGCTCTGAAAACATTGAAGTGATACCAGCGTAAGTAATTGATAAAGTTATATGAAATGGGAAAATAGCATTTGACAAAGATAATCAACATAGACAAAATCGATTTTCTTTTGTTAGAACTTATACAATGCCTCAGTGTCCTCTAACAATATATTTTTCTCAACATCCTTGTGTGAATATAAGAATTGTGATTTTCACAGTCGATAACTTGCTAATCCTATTTCCACGAAACCACATTTTTGACAAATTTTTTCGTAATTTAGTTTTTCTGTAATTTATATGCGAAACATGAGATACGCACTGTGATCAGTAAATGAGAAAGATAAAAAAAAAAGAAAAAGTATTTTGTTTCCTCTTTTCAGTAATTCAACTGCAATATTCGGTCGCATGACTGTCAGTGAACTGGAATATGTACCAATTTTGGATTCCAACCACTTTGTAACCAATGAAACGGTCCAAATAAAGAAATCCGAATATGGTTTGTTGGTGGGTGAAAAAATAAAAATAAAACAATGCATTTTGAGAGAAAAATATGTATCTTTCTATTTATCTATACTCCACTCATTTTCGATAAAGTAATTTTTAAAATGAATTTTTAAAAATAAAAAAAAGTTCACGAAATTTGTATTTTAGATTTAATTAAAGGTTAAATGAGTAAATTTACTGTTTTTTCAGTAGCAAAATACTCTGATATATTTCAAACAGAAATTATATTGATTGGAATCTAAAATTTGGAAATTTTTTTTTAATTTTTTCAATTTTTTCTGATATTTTAAGAGATCGACACATTTGTAAACAAAAGTTAATTTTTCGGTTTTAAAAATCTTGCAAAAATAAAATATACATTTGTAACATATTATTTTGGAAAATTAGCAAATCTAATGTTAAATTAATCTGATTTGCATATAAATCTTATATTTCATGAAATTTAGAATAAAACTATTTCTTAAACACAGAGTTAAACTTCTGACCTATCCCCAATTTTGAATGTGATGACGAAGCTCGACAAATGCGAGATAAGTGTATGGCGATCGCAAGTGACATAATTGTTAAAAATTCTTTTAAGGGAAGAATCCGTGAAACATGCCCTTTAATGTACGCATAGAAATTACCATACAAAAAAACAAACAAAAAACTTCGTATACACAAAAAAAAATAATAAAAATTATTGTAAAAACACGAAGGCACGATGATTTGTATAGAAAGTTTTTAATTTTCGAATAGTAATTATAATCTTACTTTATAACTTAATATCCTAACTTAATAAATATTTGAAATATTTTAAAGTATTTTAAAAATATTTTTTAAAACATAAATTATTATAACTAAAAAAATGAAAGTAATACTTTTAAAATTTCATTGTTAATCGAATTTTTTTTATTTAGACTATAATGTTCTTAATATATATTATTTATTAAAGCAATTAAAAGCTTATGAAATTAAATGTCACATTGCATTTTTTATTTTACTATTGACAGCAAGATTTTCAGAATTAAAGGCAAAATTAAAAAAATAATAGATGATTCACATTTTGCAATGAGCTCTGAGTTTAACCAATTTTTCCAATAAAATTGAATTTCTTAAAATTTCATGAATTTACATTGGGAGTGGGTAACAGATGTAAAAATATTTTTATCAAAATTTTTTAAAAAATAATCATTTAAAAATAATTTCATTCATTTGTGAATAAAATCTGACAATCATTTGATTTTTTTGCAAAATTTCAAATTTAATGTGTTTTTCACGGAAAAAATGAGTTATTTATTGTCCGTGCCAAGCTCTCGTAGCGATTTGGTTACAAGCGAACTAAAATCAAAACAAGATTTTTTACCAAAATTTCGAAAGTTTTTAGAAAGGATTTAAAAATTTGAAGATCTTTTGTCTTCATAATAAAATAAAGATTTTGTCGGAAAAAGTTCGTTTTTATTAAGTTTGGGGACTTTTCTTCATACTATTTTTTTCAACGATTTAGTGAATGTACCTAAATTACACACGAAACTGAACTAGAACCGAAACAAAATATTATTTAATCCATGCGGATTACTGATGAGTTGACATTTATCATTCTATAATGGATCATCTCAGCGTGGTGTCATAGTTAGCAAGCTTGTCTCGCTAGAACCTATTACAACTGAGTAGTGAGTTGATCCTCACTTGATACCCCATACACTCGGCCTTGGTCTACATCTAAGCGGTGCTTAGAAAAGCAACCGTGAAGCTGTGGAATGTTTCACTAACTTCACCCCATGAATCAAAGAATCTAGAATGTACATTTGGTGTTTTTGAATATGGTAAAATTACTATCAAACTACCATGGTCAGTTGTATGACAATGCCTCATACAAAGGGTTCAAACCTGTGCTCCTTTTGTAGGAGAAACCACCATGTTTCTAAAAATTTTACTATGTATTTAAAGAAAAACAATGTAAATCCTTATTTTTCAGTTTCTCGTAGTATTCTTTTATTCTGATTGAAGCTATTCTAATTCAAATAATATTGAAGCGTAGGGAGGTGGTTGATGTTTCTTTGATTCGGCCTATCGTCTGACTTAACCGAACTCCCTACAGCTTACAAGTTTTATGCAGATTTATCATCAGAAGGTTTTCATCAGAATTATTATCAGAAGGTTGGTTGTCAGTTCGAATATGTGGAATAGTGTAAGAATAAAAATATACATTTTGTATTTTAAAATAGAAATTTATTGAGGGAAAGACTAACATAAGTTGTAGGAGTTAAATTAACTTTATTAGAAACATTATTAAGAGGTTAAGGGTAGAGTTCATACAAAATGTTCGTAGTAGTAATTGTTGAAAGAGATAAGGAGAAAAGAAAAGAGGGACACTGTCCGAGTCGCTTGAAGCTGAGTTACATTTCCAGTTCTTTCGTCTCTCGGCTCCCATCTGTGACTGACTGACGTTGATGAAGTCCTTTATTTGTAATCTAGATATTTTCGCACTTACACGCGAGATACTTTTGTTCTTGCAAGTTGCTCCCATTCATCCAAAATTAGTTTAACACCTACTTGCGGGAAATTTGGTTTCGACTTTTTCGTTAAGCACGTAGTCAATCCTTTTTCTGTTTAGAAAAAAAAACGGATTTCACACGTCATTGTGAATTTTTCTAAAAGTGAAGAAGGTTGATTTTAATTGATTTCTTATCCGCTACAATATCCACATTTGAAGGTAAACTTTAAAACACAGTACACAGGTTAATTTTCGCTTACTTTGAAATCATCTCCGTAATTTTTTCCGAGTAGTTACCTCGTTAAAACTTACGACGATGATTACAAAGTGCATTTTTCTTTTTTAATCATATCACCGCAAGCAAGGCAGTCCACCGCCACTATAGCGCAGGGGATTACATAGAGCGATTGGGTATAGGAAATGTCAGAGGGATGGTGATAGACGAGTTAGGAGGTACGTAGGGAGAGCGTTGGAGGAATAGGTGCGAGTTATTGTGTTAGGAGGTGTCTATTGACCTTACATTTAAACTCCTGGAGGTTGTAGCCGTCGGGGAAGCAATCATGCGGAAGGGAATTCCACAGGCAGGGAAGTGAGAAAAAGAAGCTGTTGGAGTACTTAAATTGCGGTTACATTTCATCGGTTTCACTGAAAAGAGGTGGGACCTAGTTGCCAATCTAGTATCTCGTGCAAATTCACACATGGGGGCACCGGTGATTTAAGTTCATCCGAGCAGAAGCTGTAGAGAAATTGCTTATAGAAGAGGTACAGGGAAGCCACGTTACGCCGGTGAGAGAGTGACTGCGGGCGGTCATGCGTCGGTATCGATCACATTACAGATTCTCCGCTGTATTTTGTCAAGAAGCCCGAGGAGAATAGCAGAGACGACACCCGACCAGATGTAGCAGCAGTATTCAATACACGGGCGGACGGTAGATTTATATATGTGCAGGATAGATTCAAACGGAAGGAATTTCCGGGCCCCGCACAGAGAGCCGACTTTCATAGCAGCGGATTTAGCAATGGATTCGACGTAGTCATTCCACTTGAGTTCCTTTGGGAGTGTCTGGCCAAACAGGCGTAGTGTTTTACTCTCTGGGAGGCAAGCCTGTTCCCTGCTAATAGGGGGTGCGGTTGTCTGTGGTGGTTAATTGACGGTAGCTTCGTTTTGGAATAATTGAATTTTACGAGCCATTTCCCTGCTCCAATCCCACCACGGATTGGAGGGGTCCTTTTCAAGCTCGGCAGCGAGGTTCGCCTTGTCACCAACACCAGATTTTTGATCGAGGCGAGAGTAAACTGGTGTCATCGGCGTGCATACCTACTTGGGATGTTATGTCATCGGGGAGATCATTGATGTGAATTAGAAAGAGCGTAGGACCTTGGGGGATACCCGCGTTTGTAGGATGGTTCTGCGGGAAGCATGTCCGGATAAATTCCACCTTCAGAGTGCGGTTAGAAGAGGAATGACTAGATTAGGTCCAATAAAGTCCAGTTATGCTGTAGCTTCACATTTTCCGTAGAAGGCCGGCATGCCATACTCTGTCGAACGTTTAGACATGTCTAAGCCGACGGTTCGGGCTTCACCATTCTTGTCGAGAGCCTGGTATATATACTTGGTGATGGTCGTTAGCATATCAGTAGTAGACCTTGTGAAGCGGAAGCCATATTGCTTGTCCGAGAGTAGCCTGTGGGCTGTGAGATGTTGAACGACCTCGGCGTTGGTGTCTTCGAACACTTTGCCGAATCGGAAGAAGGCTGATAGGGCGGTAATATGCGGGATCGAGGGTTCACCAGTGTACTTAAATATTGAAACCACAGTAGAGGCTTTCAACAGGCAGGAAAGCAGGAAGAGGATAGGCAGAGGGTTGTAGAGCTTAGAAAGGACAGAGGAGAGTTCAGGGGCACATTTCTTCAAGACTATGATTGGGATTCCGTCCCCACCACTCGCTTTGTGAGGGTCAGAGTTTGAGATTATGTTAGAAATCAGCGAGGGCGTGATGTAGACGTCATTCAATTGGGCCTCCTTTCTAGGTGGGAAGTCCAGATTGTGGGTACGAACGAATCCAGACACGAGTTGGTCGAGAATCTACGGGCAAAATATTCAGCCTTGTCCGCTGAGGAGGTGAGGACCTCAAACTCATTGATTAGTGGGGGTATTGAGGACTTCCCACTCATGTTAAGCACACTTTTACAGAGGCGCCAGTAGTCTTTGGTGCCGAACTTGAAGATGCTATGCGTTCCTTCATTCTGGCAACAAACAGCATCTTAGCTTCGCTAAGTACGTTTTTACACTTATTACGAGCTGAGGCGAAAAGGCGCCTGTTTTGTCCGACGCGTGGCTACGGTAAAGCCGGAAGAAGTGATTCCGGTGGGCAATGGCAGCCGGGCAAGCAGACGAGAACCAGGGAGACGAATGGGATTTAAGCTGAAATTTCCTGGTAGGGATGAAAGCATCAATGCCAGCCTTAACCCAGGAGGAGACCTCCCTACAATGCACAGTCTTCGACGGGAAGACTAAAAACATTGTTCCAAGGGACGTCGCAGAGGAAGTCACGGAACGAATCCCCAGTCAGCTCTTTGATAGCAATAGGATATTCTGCTGGTCTGGGTTTGGGTTTCTTGGGTAGGGGGTGGAGTGGAACGAGATGTTGACAGAAACTACGGCGTGGTCAGAATTTCCGAGAGGGCAGAGCAGTCTGGTGGTGCAAGAATTTGGGATGGATGGAAGTGAAGCAGAGGTCTGGTAGCGAGTCCCTTCCGTTAGATCTATTGGAGAAACGCGTGGGAGGTCACCACTTGCGTAAGGTTAGGAGATTGAAAAATTAATGGTGTAGACACCAGCAGGG
>JBBBDQ010016434.1:0-25161 GCA_037127315.1 Ascarosepion bandense | reverse complement strand
TAAATTCATAACTTCCAACAAAAATTGGGCAAACATTTTCTTTTCCTAAGTTAGCAATCTGAATAGTATATTCATTAAATATTTGTAATACTAGAGTAACATTTTGCCTTTCAAGATTACTAGGCAAAGTGTCTTGGCAATCATTTGTAACAATGTTTCAGTGATTGCGATTCCAGACATGAATTTTGTGTAAGGTACAAAATGGAGCACTTTGGACATTATCTAATTCATGATTTCCATTGAAACAAAACTTTGGAAATATCGGCCATTTACTTGCATCTTTTTGACCAAGCCAGTTGTTTCTGATACATTTTAAAATATGGACTAGAATGAAGCCTGAAAAAAAAAGAGGTCTAGACTTCAGAACGGGTGTGGATATACAATCGAAAGTTTTTCTACAGGGTACAAAATAAAGACATAGCTTTTTTTATTTTATTGCATTGTTCTCCATTATTACACTAATCTTTAAAGCCTATTTCTTTAACCCAATTAAGCGTTTAATTATGTTGAATAAATTTTCTGCTTTAAGACATTTAGTCGGCATTATATGTATAACATCATATGAATTGGTAACACACTTCAAAGCATAAGCAAATGCACTTGTTGCTGCCTCATCGGTGTTGTTGGCTAAGTCAACAACATTGCCACCTTTATAATAAATAAGGTTTTAGATGAATTTCATCAACAAGTAAAGATACTGTGATATCTTTCTGAGCAAGTAACTTGAACTTATTTTTTATATACATTGAAAATTGTTATGTTGCTCAACAACAGGATTCATAGAGGGTGATAGGGTAAGTCTTCCCGTGGTTGAATAGCTTGGTAAAATTACATTTTTCGAATCTCTTATGATCTGTATCCAGTAGGAGAACAGTTATATAATAATGAAGAAAATATCATCATTTCTGTTGAATAACTGAACTTATTTTGTCATTAGGTTTATTTGTTCATATATAAATTTAATTGCACTATAATATTTATTTGACTCCTCTTGCAATAATAACAGAAATGACATGATCAATTTTAATATTGAAATAACATTTTGCGGTTTGCTTTGTTGTTCTTCTATGTCCATTTTTTGAAGGTTTGAAATCAAAATTTCAAAAATATTCACATCAGTTACAAAGTTAGGAATCTTATATACTATTCTGTGAATTTCCACATCATTACAGAACATGTGTTGCTGCAAATCAGAATCAATTACAATAGACAGGGTCATTTTAGGATATGGAGCTATGGATGATATGACAAATAATAAGTTTATCCTGTTTCCTAATAATGGTCCAATCATTTCTGTTGATAAAATTTAATTTATCTTCCATATCATTAATGTTATGGAACATTTTTTGTTTTTGTATGCTAGGTCGTCTGCAATACTTTGATCTAAAGCTCTTTTCAGATCAAAATTTTCCCTTTGATTTTCTTGGAGTTTGGTGATTTTCTAAAGGAGGTCGATGAAGATAAATAGGAGGGACAGTTTGGAAGAATCCTAGGTATGTAAGCACCATCATAAAGATATGGTCTTTCAAGTTTAACTGTAATAGTTTTACCCGTTTTTTTATCAAATGCTGACGATTCTCTTTTTGTCTTCAGGTCGAAAATGAAGTTCACATACTTGAAAAATATTTTCAAAAGAAACCACAACATATTTTAAATCTTAATTGTTAAACGAATGAATGACCAACTAAAATGCCTATCAAAAACTCATGAATTAATTTTTCGTTTTTTTGTTTTTTTGTTGTTATTGCATATAAACTATTTTAGGTCCTTTATTGCCAATTATTAATACACAGTTTTTGAATAACATCGGCAGTGAAAGCATTATATAATCCATAGCTGAAGGAATATGAGAATTATTTATACCTTTTCCAAGGATATAATCCAAATGTGAACGTTAAACGGAAAGACTGGAATTCGAAATTTCGTATTACGATTCCAAAGTCCGCCTATTCACTGAATCAAGTGAATTTCCCTATTTTAATTTAAAGTTAAAATATGTATTCATTTATTAGAAAAACAATATTTAATGAATAGAATCAGCAAAAAAATGCTTTAGTAGTAATAGTTTTATACATTTTGTTATGATTTCATGTTACGGATAAAAAGAATTGTGAATCGAACGAATTAATGATGAGATAGCTAAATCTGAAATAGATTTTTAAAGGTCTTGAGAACTTTTAATCAATAGATTTATTAAGAATATCAAATGTCTTTAGGGAAATTCTGCTAAAAAATAACGGGTTTCAATTTTAAAATAAAATTTTGACATATTTTTGAATCCATTGTTTTTTAATCCTACTGGATGAAATAAAATTTTTTTTTTTTTTTACCTTTCAAAAAATTTTACTTAAAAAATTCTAGGATATTTGGTAATTAAATTACATTTTTAAAATATTTTTAATAGTAAAAAATGCAAAAGTAAAAATTAATGTTTTTATTTCAATTTCATTTATGATGTTAAACTGTTTATAAAAAAATCGTATTTTTGCAAAACTCTTTTTTTGGTTAATGTTTTAATTTTAGAGTTAAAAAACCCTAAACCAACTATAAAAATTCTTCAGTTAAAATTCTAATTTTTTATTTCCGGATTAATATCGATAGTTAACTTTAAATTATCAAAAAATAGGAAAAAATGTTTGAAATATATTTTTGAGGGTGTTCCATTGTGCTAAATATTTTCTAAAAATTAAATATTTTAAAAAGTTAGATTTTAAAATTCAAGTGTGTGTGATTTAGGACTTTGTTTCAAATAAATTCAAAACTTAGTCAGAAATAATAGGTTTAAACAATTTAAAATCATCATTTTCAATTTAAGTTTTCGGTAATAGTGACTTGTTTGTTTTTTGTTTTTTCGTAACATAATTTCACAATTTTCAAATAGAAAACCTTAAAAATAAAACAAATTCTTTTAAAATTGACTATAAGTTAAATTTTGTAGTTTTGTTAATACAAAAAAAAAAAGAATAAAAAATTTAATTCAGGAATATTTTGCTGTGTTTAAAAATGAATTCATAAAAAGTTGCAAGAAGTATAGAAAGTTTTTACTTTCGTTTTCTAAGGAATTTTTAAACATTTTATTGAAAAAAAAACACTATTTTCTGAAATAAAATATCAATATAAACTATTAATTCAAATACTTTTGAAAACATAATGATTTTAATGTTTAACAACTTTTTTTCCGAAAACTTCAGTTTAAATTTTAAAACTTTTCGAAAAAAAAAAAACTTACAGATGAATAGCCGTATTTATTTATTTTTTTTTTTTTCAGATATTTTTTATTCAATTGTATTCAAAAATAAAAATAATATCTTAATTTGTTAATAGCTAATTTGAGTATATTCAAAGTGCTTTCTTTCTTCTTGTGCTGCAGCAAACTAATTTTTTTAGCAAATTTTGATTTTAGCATTTGTTGGAAATAAATGGTGATAAAATTTTAACTACTTACTTGCTAAATGGACTTGAGGTAAAATTCTCCTTTTAATGGCATGTTTCCATTTATCAAATAAATGTTGTTTGGAAACGAAAAACAATGAACTTTTAGGCATTTTATAATTCTTACATTGTGGTACCACAAGAAAAGAGAGCATATTTGGGATTACAATAATCCCAACGCTAACGGACTCCGTATAAAACAGAACTCTACTAAGTGTGACATCGGCACGTCAACTTTAATCATAGGATAGGCCTTGGTTAATATAGCGACGGCCTCAGCTAAGCAGACCAATCCAAAATATTGCCACGAGGGTTTTTAGTAAAATAAGTAAGCAAATACCCTTGGGAAAGGTATTAATCCGTCTCTTTTACCTCAGTTTATGGGTTAAATAACAGCAGATTTTGTTCTATGGCCTTGGCTAGCAACCAATCGACCACAGAAAGTAATGGCAACCTACTGAGATAATCTTTCTACCTAGTCAATCATGTCTCTTTCGAGACATGATCGCCCAAGCGTGTATCGCGTATGGCGCTTCGGCCCAACTTATTTGAAATGATAATTCAGTATACAATTTATTTAACAATGAATAAGTACCGAAAATTTCGTTAGAATTTAATTTTTTAGCAACTTTTAAAAACAGTTGTAGGAATTTTTATTTTTATTTTGGAAAAACGCATCCATTTTGTTTGGTGGTGCCATAATTCCGTTTTATTTGAACAATAATTAGTTTTTAAATTAATTAAATTTTTTAGGTTTTGTATATATTGGAAGAGTTTATCAATTTAATAAGAAATTCATTTGTAATAATTAAAATAACTTTAATCAAAATTTAACAACTTTTATTTATTTATTTTTTTCATACCTGCGTTTTGAAAGTTTTGAAAACACTTAAATATTGAGTCGGCCTGCTTAAAGAGACTACTGTCCATCCCTTGCTGGTGATGGGCGGTAAAAATGTATCAATTGTATCCAGAAAAATCAACGAACCGTTACGATCTGGACAAATGTACAAAAAGATCATAGAGTGACATCTCGGTGAAATCGGTTAATGCGGGAAATCTTAATTGAGGCGCTATTCCTTATTAGAAGCTCACGAGAGACGGTGATGTTCTCGCGGCTATTATCAAGGGGATTAAAACAGACAGCAAAAAATTTGACCTGGCTATTAATATTTAAAAAGCGGATAGTTGAAATTCTTTTTATTTCAGAGAAGGAGATCTATAGGAGGTCTTGTACTTAGGGGTAAGGTTTGGGGCGGGACGCTTAAACCTTGGAAAATGATATGGTATTAACTGAGCACCCACAACGTAAACTGGCACAAAAAATACAAACTATGGAAAGTGGACTCAATCTAAAATCCCTAAGTCAGTGGTGTTTGAAAACATTTACGAACCTAAAGTGCTGGTCGGATAATAATAATTGGGCGGTGATCAATTAATCAATTACTGACTGGGCAGAAGATTACCCCGCAGTAGGTTGCCATGATTTTCTGCTTGGTCGGATAGGAAGTAAAAATGATGTCTTAAAACACAGGTGGCATAGAGGTTTTGTTGTGGTCCGGGTTGTAGGTCATTATTTATTAAGTTTGAATCTCACTGGGTGGCCCTATTAAGCCTCACAGATAAATATTAAACTCTCAGAATAAGTATTAAAAGAATGTACTTCATTTTCATGAAATTTTGTTTACATAAATTTCACAAGCATGTTCTTGGTCAATGAGCACCAAAAATACTAAAAAAATCTTTTAATAAGTACCATTAAAGATTCGCTAAAAATTATAGTCCATATGATGAAAACTGCCGAATATAATAAAATTATCGTCAAAATATTTGTTATAATTAAAGAAAAACGACCAATGAATATTTTTATTTCTAAATTTTTTAATCCAAGAACAAAATTCAAAATTTTCGTAAAAACTTTTTTTTTTGTTTTGTAAATGAAGGGGGGGAATATAAATTATTTTGAGAATTTGAGCGTCATTTTGCAGTGAAAAACACATTTATTTGCCGGATTTTGATAAAACTTTGTGGAGATGCCTAATTCGTTAGTTTTCAGAAATTTTCATTTTTAAAGAAAATCATTTGTAAAATAATTTGAAAAATCTATTTCTTCACTTGTTGATTTTATGAAATTTCGAGAAATTCATTTTGGTTTACAAAAATCAGCAAATGATTCATTTTGGTAAATGTTCGTTTTTAGGTGCGGACGGTTTCCCCCTTCAAATTGTCAAAATATGTTTATTATTTCTGTGCAAATGTATATGTAGACTCAAAATCAACAATTAGTTACTGAAGAAACCTATGTTGCTTTGAAAGTTCATAAAAAAAAACCCAACTATATCTCGCACTTTTTCTCTCCCGAAACTCTCACGAAGTCATGTAATTAGCTGCAGAATTGCGTTCTACGTAGGCAAAATTGCAATAGGTGCAGCCCGATTTTCAACTCCTTGACTGAAACTTCGGCGTCGTACGTCCTGTCATGAGAGTAACAAGCGTGGCCACAATAGCGCATTACTTTAATTTCCGGAAGTACAGTAAATGAAGAAAAATCGACCAAAAATCTGTAAACTACGTTCAAATGCGTTAAAATCATTCTGCAGTTAATTGCGACTTCGTGGGGGTGCAGGAAAAATTCAAGATATAGTTTGATTTTTATAGACATTTAGATTAAAAAAAAAAGATAAGTTAACAATAACTAACAGTTCATTTGAGTTCAGCATATACATTTGCACAGGAATAATGCTATTTTGGATAAATTTCAAGAGCGTCGGGACTTACAACGAAAAATTTACCAATGATTTTATAAATAGAATCACCAGTTGCAGAAAAAATTTCTCTGAATCGTCAAATAAAAATTAAATAAAGCTAAGACATTGTTTAATTACGACTATGTTTTCATTTCTTTTATGAATGAATTATATCCTTATAGCGTTCATAAAAATCCTCCTTAATGAGTAAAAATCAGTTGTTGCAAATTGCCTGAAGACACCAGATGGTAGAAACCTGGGTTGCATGACCGCTCGTTTACAAATGAAAAATATTCAAAAAGTTCTGCAATATAATTGTATTAGACTTTTTTAATACAACGTAGCATATAATTTAACCTGCTGGCCAAAAACTGGGCAATTAATATAGTGGCGTGCCCGACGGCCTCTGCCGCATTAATGCGCTTGCACCCCTCCCCGAATATACGAACCCACAGAAAATGATGCTCTAATAAATAACTATTCTCGGAACTGAATGTTCACGTGATGCAAGAAAAACGGAAGAAATCGCGGAATTGGCGTTTTAAGGGTGATACGTTACGAACGTTTTAAAAGTTTAGCTTCTTTTTATGTATGTTGGGGAGCCGTGTTCGAATTCCGATTGAAATTCTCGCATTCACTTGCGCACAAATAACCTTGGGAAGGTATTAATTCGTCTATTCCCTCCGGTTATGGGTTAAATAATAGGACAGATTGGGTTCTATAGCCTTGGTCAGCAACTAGTCTACCGACGTAGAAAGCAATGGCGGAAAATCTTCTGCCTAGTCAGTCATGTCTCTTTAAAGACATGATCGCCCAAGCGTGTATCAATGATTATAACTTCCTTATCTGACCAGAAACATATATCTATAATCTATTTCTCTAACAAGTTCATTCATTTTTAATGATTTGCGGCTTCTTTCGGACCGGAAGACTCCAATCAAAGATTATGTATATATCTATGTATATTGAAAAAGGATTAATTCAAAGATGTTGAATGGCCAGCCATTTCGATATGAAGATCCCCATAGAGGACGACACATCACCTCAACAACAGAAAAAAACTTTCAGAAACTGGAGAAAAATTAGTCTCTATCTATAAAATTAGTCTTTATCTATATATATAGATATATATAGAGAGAGAGAGACAGGTTGATAGATGTCTATTTCAACATACAAGTATGATGATAATTTTCTAATTTGCATTAATTTTTTTTTTTTTTACATTACATGCTATCTGCGTCTTCCCGGGTTCTTGCGGGGACCCTGAGAAAATACTTCCTACTGCTGCAAGGAAAGCTCTAAGCACAACTCTGTATAGTGTATATATATAAATTAAATGTGTTTTTAATTTAAAATTAATATATTTATATTGTGACATAGACATTTTTACACCTCGTCATCAGAAAAATGTTGAATAATTGTGGTGAAAGTGATTTTCATTTGAATGCAGAAAACAATACGTTTATTTGTGGAGGGGAAAGACAGAAAAAAATTAAATTTTATTTGTGTGTTTAATTTAACTTATCAGATTAAAGTTCGAGTTTTAATTGGAAAATATATAGGTTATATATGTTGGAGGATACGGGCTTTTTTTTTTTTTTTTTTTCAAGCTTAAGGGGAAAGTGACATTTTCTTCATGGTGGGCAGTGATGTATCGCTACAAGGTTATTGTCTTAGATTCTATTTATCCCAGCCATTTTAAGAACAAAAAGAAAGTGTATATTAAGTGTTCATATGTTCAGGTATTTGTGTCCCTATTCTCTTCAGGAGACAGCTTGTCACTTTACATATCAAAATCTTTGTCTTTCTGACAGCTGAAAATGTTTTTGTTGGGCTTGAGTCAGAAAGTTCATATGTGGGTTGATATTTCCACACTCCTTAAATCTATTCAGTTTGGAGCATCAGTCACCTTAGACAATAAAAACTGTAAAATTTGATTTCCTCTTTATACTTCAAAATTGTTTTCAGATATTTTGATTCAATTTTAAAGGTCATCTAGTTCGTTTGTTGTTTTGAAATACTATTCTTTTAACAGTTAAAGAATTTCTTTTAGCACCTTTGAATTTAGTGTGTCTGTGTGTGTGTCTTATGTTTTTCCTGTTGTTTTGTTAGAGGTAAGGTTTGTATTTGTTTTATATTTCTTCTGGATCTTCATGAGTGTGTCTGTCCATTTTGTTAGATAGGCATTGTTGAATTTACCTCCACTGAATTCGTGCAAAGCGTTGGAAATGTATAATTTCCTGTTGTTGGCTAGTTTAATGTTATTATGTTAGCAGGACGACCCTTTTATTCAGGCCTTGTGTCTCACCCAGGTATAGTTTTGGGCATTCATCACATCTTAGAGCATAGATACATTTTAAGTTCAGCTCAGATTTGTCTTTTCTTTTGAATATAGATGTGCTTTCACATGAGTAGTTTCCTTCTTTTATTGTGTTGCCCTACCCACATCTTTTTTGTTGCATTTTGTGATACCTCCACCACCCCCGTGTTGTGTGTTGCTCAAATTTTGATGAGGTTGGTATGTTTTTGTTTAAATTTTGGGGTTGGCATTTGCTTTTTAATTATTTTAGTTGTCTTTAAGATTTATTTTATTTTATCTTTTATGTATAATTCTATGTGTCTTTTTATCTTTGTAAATAATTCTGGGTTGTTTTGTGTGGAGACGAATGCTAGAATGTTTTCTTCTTTTTCATGTTTGTTTTTTTCTTCAGATTTCAATGGTATTTCTTTACCGTGAAAGTTAGAAACCCTGTTTGTGGTGGAGTTGGTGTTTCTGTTTGTAGTGTTTTTGTAGTTCTTCAAAGGAACGTCTTTTAGGAAGGGTTATATCAGCTACTATTGTGCACATTTGTCATGCTAGGAAATTGGGGATAGCTTTTAGACAATTTTTCAGGTGGTAGCTCTTGAAATGGAGGTTATGTTGGGTGTCTGTGGGTTTATGGTAAATGTCAGTGATGATGTAATTGTTTTTGTTTTTATGGTATCTGAGATGACAATTAATTTTGGGGTGCAAGTTTTGGAGTAGATTGTGTAGTTTATCAAGAATCAAGTATTTCCTCGTAGAAGTGGCTATCCAACGAATTTAAATATCCGAAATTATTGTTTTCTGTCTTTATATCTAAACTTATTTTATAAATGAGACTTTGTGTGCGTGTGTGTCCGTTACCTATAGACTCTGAAACGGCTGAACCGATTTTTCTTGAAAATTTACACAGTTTATTTTATGAAAATCTGCGGTATTCTTAGCTAGGTTTTGTGTCGAGCTACCCCCGATAAATATCGAAAATCGATAATCCAGATAAGTAAGATTTATAGAAGGAATGGTCCGATTTTAATCAAATTTGATACACTCGCGACGAAGACATAAGAAACGATATTCTAGAGGTTTTCAAGGTTGCAGTTCTGACAATAGTGCAGAAAATCGATATTATATATATAAAAAGGTAAGATGTGTGTGTGTGTGTGAGAGTATGTTTATCTGCCTGTATGTTTGTGTTTTCTGTGCCTTTTTATTTTTTTTTTTTTGCTTGGGTTTGGTTCTAAGTAGGTATAATTGTAGTTCTTAGTCTCAGCCATGATACCATTTACTCAAGGACTTGTTGGCAGCCAAGAATTCAGTTTACGACGAAAAAAAATTATTTGATATTGATACCCGGAAATAAAAATTTGATTTACATCCATTCATTTTTTCTTTCAGTCTACGGTTTTCGCTTTAACTGGAAAAAACTATTTGCTTTTAGCCTTTCGTGACAATGTCCAAAGAGTCTGAGCTCCAGGACCATGGATTAGTTTTAAAGCTTTTCGTACACCCGAGCAACGCCGGGCTATATTGCTAGTATATATATATATATATATATATATATATATATATATATATATATATACCTTTTTATAAGTTTTAGATATTCTTCAAATCCATGAGTAACATATTTCGCAGCTAAGCAGCCGCTACCAAACAAAAATACCAAATATTCTGCGTTTTATATATATATATATATATATATATAGTATTAATGCAGATAAGATTGTCAATTAACTTAGCAGGTTCATGAAGACTTTAAAATTTTGTGAGGACACTGTTAAATACCCTTGGGAAAGTTAATAATCCACCTCTTCCTCTAGTTCTGCGTTAAATAATAGGACAGATTAGGTTCTATAGTAACGACAACCAGTCTACCACAGAAAGCAATGGCAACTTACTGCGGGATAATCTCTGCCCAGTCCGTTATGGCTCTTTCAAGACATGATCGCCTAAGCGTGTATCACGTCTGGCACTTAACTAACTTACTGAATATAATAGTTGGAAACATAATTAAAATTTCTACTGGGCATAAAGTGGGGGATCATTTTATATTGTTGTAAAATGTCGCTTATCCCCCACTAATTATTACTTCTGTATAATACATCTCTTCCCCCTCTAGCTATGAGTCAAATAACAGGACGAATTGGGTTCTATAGCCTTGGCGAACGACTGATCTACGCAGAAAGCAATGGCGACCTACTGCGGGATAATCTTTTCACCATATGTCAGAAGTCGTGCCCTCCCAACTTTCCACACTGTCAGACTCCAAATAATACACATATCATTGAAAATGATCATTCTTTTCCATTTTAGTACATATACATTTACAAAGATTATTTTTTTATAAAGTTTTTTCTTTCTTTTTTTTTTTTTTAATCATATCACCCCAAGCAAGGCGATAACGCCACTGATGCGCAGGGAGCTACGTAAGGGTAAAAAGAATGGAAAAGAGAAAACCAGAGAAACCGCACATCCTAAACAGGGAAACAAAGGATGAGCCTCTTCACCTGTTCAATAGATGTGGGTGGAGTGTGAACCGGGCGATAGTTTAGTCTGTCTACTCCAATTAAATAAAATGAAGAAATTATTCACTTCTCTTTCCAAATGGGTTTTCAGTATTTTTTAAAATTTGCTAAAATATAAAAAATCAAATTTATTATAAGGAAAAAAAAAAAAGTACAATTAAAGAAAAAGCAGAATTGTATGAACCTTCATAGAAACACAAAAAAGTGGGGGAGTGGAAATATTTATATTACATTTTACTTAAGGATTTGTTTTAATATAAAAGCAAAGTTTATGAAAAACCTTTGTTAAGAGCTCATGTAAACATTTTATTTTAAAGAAAAGCTAAAGATATTTCCGAGTTGGAAGTATTAAAAAAAATAAATAGGCCATATATATTTTAGTAAATCATGTACAACATTTTGAAATAGGGGATATTTTATTTTGCTATACTTTGACAATAGAAAATCTACAACAGGAAATACTGATAGAATTGGTAATATTTTCTTATTTTGGTATTTCTTTTAGTAAAAATTTAGAGCATTTCATAGTGACCATGAATAACTTTTTATACTGCCTTTGTATAGCCTCTTTCTAGAGCAGTGTTTAGAAACAATTCTACAAACCATACTCTTTCAGAAACTAGAAGGAAGAAAATTCTTTCTGTATGATATCAATTTTTTTTATGTCTGATATCTAGTAAGAAGAGCTTATCTGAATTCTTAGAGGTCACACCAGTTCAATATGTCTTTTGAGTGACTATTTCAGCCACCCTCTCACTTATCAAGAGTACCACAAAGTGTTCTCATATTCGTTCTATGTCTACTCAATCCTAATTTCTGACATTTCCAAGAAATAACTGAAGAATTTATATCTTCAACTACAACACATCTTTAAAAAAAAAAAGCAAAAGTCCAACTTTCTCTGTTAAATGTTACAAAATTTTAAACAAAGACAGTTCTTCTATGTGCCTGTCCCTTCAGGACGTAGGCGATCATAGTTCTCCACGTCTCCTATCCCTTGTGGCTCTTAGTATGTTCACTCCTGTTACTCCTGGCAACCCCCGTTCCGCCATCCACCTGATCGAGCCCTGCATATATGTTATCGCTGCCTTCCCCTGTCTCTCTTTCCTTCTATCTGCCAATCAGTATCAAGTTCTCGGGCTCTCCTTCCTCACTGCGTGTCCCACGAACTTCAGTTGTCTCTTCCTGATGCTCAGTATTAATTTCCTTTTTGTTGCCATTCTTTCCAACACCTCATCGTTGCTTGCATGCTCAGTCCATGATATCCGCAGCATCCTTCTGCTTCCAGTTTTATCCACATTTTCGATGATGTTGTCCAGCATTCACTGCCGTATTGAAGAACTGACGCCATAGCAATCCAGCACTCTTTTCTTTGTTTCTAGTGAGATTTTCCTGTGTGTTAGTACTTTACTCAGCTTCTGGAACGCGTCCTTTGCCATACCAATTCGCCTTCGGATCTCTATGCGTTCCATCTCCTGTTAGAACACTTCCTAGGTATTTAACCTTTTCTAATAAAACTCCAAACAAATCATAACATGCAATACAATACTAAGTACTACTACTGGATAAGTATTTCAGCTAAGGTTGAAGTACTCAAAACTGACATTTTACTATTAGTCAACTGATATAATCTTTTAAATTGTCCAAGATTATTAGTTGGCTATTACTCTAAATTAAAATTTTAAAAATAAGCATGTTTTTTAGCATCTTATTTTTGATGTTATATAACATTCTTTTCGTGTAATGGGAAGATATAGCCAGGAGAAAGCGCTCTCGGAACTAAGCATATACAACTTTGCAGTCCTTCAGTCAGTTAAATGCCATACATGATACACGCTTTGGGTGATCATGTCTTGAAAGAGACATGACTGACAGGGCAGAAGATTATCTCGCAGTAGAGAGTTACCATTGCTTTCTGCGGTAGACTGGTTGCCAGCCAAGGCTATAAACCAATCTGTCGTATTATTTAACCTATAACTAGAGGAAGAGATGAATTAATACCTTGATCTTAATATTGATCCTTAAGCAATCTTAAAAAACACACACAAGTTTATTTTATGTAACCGAAGTCTCAGTAATTTTTCTCAATCATATTTAAATATGAAAAACATTTCAGTGAATAATTATTAATACTAGTGTACAAATGAAAGTATTTTTAGAATTTTCTGAAATATGATTAAATGACACACACACACACACACGCACACACACACACACACACACACTCATTAAAAATATGAGCATACACCAATGAAAAAAAATGCCCCAAAATTAATAAAATAAGTTTTATTGTTAAATTCTTTGTTGTTATTAAAAGAAGAGACCAGAGGATTTTTTTAATTACTGAATATCTTTAAAACCTTATGAATTTTAGTTAAAAATGTTTTTTTGTTTTTTTTTTTGCATCAACTGGTGACCATAAATTAGTATGGAAATTTTAGCTAAAACACACTGATTTGGAAGTGTACAAAAATCAGATAATTGTTAGATTTTTAATAAAAGAACAATCACAATATAAAAATTAATTAAATTAATTTTGAAATAGTTTTTAAGAAAATGTTGGTAATAAAATATTTTTTTTTTAATTTGTTAAACCCACCCACCACCAAGCAATTTTTATAACATTTCAAGAAAATTGTTTTTGTGGTGCTTAATGCTCATGAAGTATGGGGGAAGTGTCAAACAGGACCTCCAGTTACAGATAATCTGCCGTGAGCTTCAAAAATAAAAAAATGAAATAAAACTAAAACATTTAATTAGAAATGCTTTTAATTGCTTTAATGTATAAATATATTATAGACACTATTTTCGGAAGAAAATCATTTTTGATGAAGAATGAATTTTTACAAGGTTACTTTTCATTTTTAAAATTTTATTTAAATGATTTATAAACTTTCTAACATTTAAAATGCTTTATTAATTTGTAAGTTAAGTGATATTTTATTGAATAAAATTATACTTACTAATTATAAATGGAATAAATAGCTTACGGTTAGTCACCCAGCGCGTATTTTAAAAAATTCTGAATTTATTATCATGCATATAAGTTGTCAACCCCTGCAAATACAGATATTCAAATGCGACATCATCATAAAATAAGAATGGTAACTATAGTGAAATTAGGTGGTAATTTTCTAACATTCTCACTACCTTGTGAAACTTCTGAATATCGTTTCTTATGTCTTTGCCTATGAGTGTATCAAATTTCATTAAAGTCGACACTCATTATAACCCGATGATTATCGATATTTATCGGAGTACACTCAACACAAAACCTAGCTATGAACACTCGCAGACGCTTATGAGCACAACTGTGTGAATTTTTCAAGAAAAATCGGTTCAGCCGTTTCGAAGTCTATAGGTAACAGACACACACACACACACACACACACACACACACACACACACACACACACACACACACAAAGTTCCATTTATTAATAAGTTTAGATATCAATCTGAGTAACCTTTTGAAATTCCAAACTGAATCAACTTTAATAAATTTATGGGACAACTGGCCTTGTGAATTAAACATTCATTCATGAACTTGGTGACATAGTAATTGTGATTTCAATCCCAGGCTGAAGTAGTGTATGTTGGACTCACTGAAAACAGGATGAGCAATAACTGAGCAGTACTAAAAATAAGACCTGAATCAAAGATATCCCTAGACATAAGGGGTGTAATAAAGACAAGTCTACCTATAAATTAAATAAGGGTTCCCTTTGAAATTTCTTGTAGATTGCAAAATCTATATACACCTGATGAAGGCTGAAATTAAAAAAGGGCAAAAGACATCATGATAACAACAACAATGATGAAGACAATAATCCCAATGTAAATAGTGTAAATAATGACTAGCTTCTCATCCCAGAAAAGACAAGTCATTTTACAATGAATCAATAAAACTAATATCCTCATTTAAGTTATTTCTGTAAAAACACTAAACATTGGATTCTTCATCCTTCAAATGTATACTGAATCCAGTAATTAACACTGTTCAGTAACTTCACTGACCATTTTTGAAGGGTAGTATGTTTGCAGTGTTATTTTTTCATGTTTTAAGTGTAATGTAATTTATTTTGTGATTTTAAAAAGAAACATTCTTTAAAAACTATCACAGAATAAAGTGTGTGTGTGTGTGTGTGTGTGTGTGTGTGTGTGTGTGTGTGTGTGTGTGTGTGTGTGTGCGAGAAATAAATAAAAGCAAAGGAAAACTTATTTTTAGCCCAATGTATTCTGAGAAACAGTTATTGTTATGGACATTGTTGCGGTTCTGATCCATAATAGTTTGGGATGTGGTTGTATTATTTTGATGTAGTTTAGATTGGACAGTGTATTTTGGATAGTAAATGTTATGGAGTTAGTAGGCAGTATTATCTGTTTTTATTAATCGTTGTTATTGTTATCTTTTTTTTTTTTTTTTTTTTTTTTGCGGTTATATATTCTACCTTACTTTTAGCACCGTGGATGAAATAAAGAGGATATTGGAGGTCTTTGAAAATGTTTTCTATGTATATTTCTCCTTTCGTTAATGTTAGAGGTCTTCGAATCCTTGGTGCTCTTAAATAGAATTCTATAATTATTTCTGATTTGATCTTGTTACACTGGTGGGAATATAAATCGACCAGGTCATTCTTGTTGGTAGCTGTTCTGGAAACCTCAAACTGAAGTTCATTATTTCTCTGCAGCAAGATATAGAGGAAGGGTAAAGTGTGGTTAGAATCAAAAGTAAAGTCTATTGTGGATTCAAGATTATTTAGTTTTATTAACAAGATCATCTAAAATGAGCATTCTTAAATTTTGTAAAACCAATAAGATATTCGTTCTTGTATATAAATACTTGTTACAAAATAAAATCTTTGCATTTGCTTTGATAGAAAATAATACATATCGGCTAAGTTTTTTACTTTTCTTTATTCATATTGTCCTTTTACAAGATATACACTATCTGAAATATTATATATACTTAATGATCTGTGAGTGTCAGATTTTCCAGGCCTCTTTTCCTCACTTGTGTTTCCCAGAGAATTTCAACTGTCTTTTCTTGTCTCGTATAATTGTCGTATTTGTTCTCATCTATTTGAACTTCCTCATCGTTCTGGCCATCTTATTCTTCTGAAGAACCTCATCGCCTATTACCTCAGGGCTCTCTTCTATCGTTCACAACATCTTATTCTTCACGAAGAACCTCATCGCCTATTACCTCAGAGGCTCTCTTCTATCGTTCTGGCCATCTTATTCTTCTGAAGAGAACCTCTCATCGCCTATTACCTCGAGGCCTTCTATCGTTCTGGCCATCTTATTCTTCTGAAGAACCTCATCGCCTATTACCTCAGGGCTCTCTTCTATCGTTCTGGCTTCGTCTTATTCTTCTGAAGAACCTCATCGCCTATTACCTCAGGGCTCTCTTCTATCAATTGTGCTCTTATTCTTCTGAAGAGCCTCATCGCCTATTACCTCAGGGCTCTCTTCTTCATCTGTGAGAAAATCGTGCAGCATTCGTGGCAATATAGGAGAAAATGTATTACATAGAGTTCAACACTCTTTTCTAGTTAAATGTTCTTATTTTTTAATATTTTCTTGGTTTCATGAAAGGAGCACCTTTCACTATTCAGTGTGCCTTCATATTTCTTTATTGTATTACCCATCATCCATTTTCTGATGTCACTCACAAGCACCAATTTTCAGCATTTGATTCATAAAAATTAATTCTCTGGATTTTTTTTTTTTTTTTTTTGTCAATTCTTCTAATTTTTTTTTTTTCAAACTAACAACTGATTGCTATTTGAAAACAGGAACTTCTAAAGAAACTTATATTTTCAATCAGGAGACAACAGAAATGTTTAATGAAGAAAGCAGGCCTAGAGAATTTAATACTGACATGCTGAAAACGACACGAGAACTTAATATTTTCATGGCTTCTGCTCTGGTGAATTGAGGTTTACTGGTGCCCCCTCCACAAGAAGTTTACTCGAAGCAGCAATTGCTTGTGGTCTCACCCTTTGAGTTCGATCAACCAAATGCAGGCAACAATTCTATTCCACCAGATTCTTTTCTGCTTGTTCTCGCCTGTGGAACTCCCTTCCATATACTTGCTGCCAATGAGTTATAACCTCCAGGAATTTAAATGCTAAGTCCAGTTCCCATCTCTTATCCACATGGCTCAGCCTTTCTACATCACCCCATATATCTTGTTCTTTTCCTTTCTCTCTACCTTCACAACTGTCTTCACTCCTGTGTTCATATCCTTCTCTTGCCTTTTTCTCTTTCCTCCTTGTAGCTTTTTTCAAATGTTTGTCTTCCTCTCCTCCTGCCTAAATAGCCCCAGCTGTCTTATGCAACAACCACATCAGTGGTGTTAACACTTGCTTGGGGTGAAATGATTAAATAAAAGTATTAAAAATAAAACAGGGTGCAAAGAGCAAATAACCTCCTGAACAGATTTCGTGTAGTCTCATTCAGAAGAAAACTGAAAAAACAGGAACAGGGAGGGATGAGGAGGAATACTTTCTATGGTAGACTGGTTGCCAACCAAGGCTCTAGAACTTAATCTGTCCTGTTATTAAAAAGATACTTAGAGGAACAGAAAATAGGAAGTTGTGGAAGCATGATAATACACTTCAAACAGATTTAACACTAAAAAAAAATAAAAATAAAAAAATAAGAAAGTTTTTCAAAGACAAAATATAGATGTAAAAAAAGTGCATTATGCTAATCTTTCAAAGTTCTTTACTTGTGAAAATCAGCATACGTATTTGTAGCATTTTTGGGTGGGGAGTGTATCTGTTACTGAAAAACCAGACTTTCTTCTTTTTATGTTTTTCTTTTGTTGGTTTGTTTTTGTTGTTTTTTTGTTTTATACTCGAAGAACATGCATTTTATTTTATGCAAATCTAAAAATAAAAATGTCTATTAATTTGTATGTTAAATTATTTCCACTTGCGATGTTGACTTGTGTTTGTAGTGCGCCTATTATTAGTGGCTAATATTGACGACAGTTTTTCATTAGGTAATTGATATGTTTTGCTTTCAGTCTGCTTTCAAATAAATCTACCCACACCACATTGATTGAATGAGTGAAAGAAAATCGTCAGAGAAAAAGAAAGGGAATAGTAAAAACTGCGGAATTTACGGTGAGCAATCTATTGAACGTCTTCATAGATAAGCTAAGATACCCATGTTTTTGCCCTCGTTTGAAATTGCGCGTCTTTGTTCAGCTGATGTCAGTCTGACTGTTGAATGAGGAGAGACTATCTTTTTGTGGGTCAGCTATTTGATATTTAGGTCAAGGCTTGGGTAAGGGTATAACAGACTAAAAAGTTTAAATATTTGGCCGGTTGTTTTCACCTGAAGGTTGTTGCGAGATGGTAGAAGTGATTTTTCCACTATTTATTCTTTTGATTTTCTGGTATACACACACAATTAGGTGCCTCCATAGTATTACGAAAAACAACAATGGCTAGTATGAAGTAAAAAAAAACCCAAACTTAATAAAAAAGAACTTTTCCGTAAAATGTATAGAGGAAAGATCAAAGTATTTTTAATTATTTTAAAAATTTTAATCACTTCTTAATAATTTGAAATTTTGACAAAATCTTATGATTTTATCGAGTAAGCAAATCGTTTCGAGAGTTTACAATGAAACATTAATAACTCAGTTTTTTTTTTGGTTTTTCCAGAAGTAACAAACACATTAATTTGGAAAATTTTATAAAAATCAAATAATTGTCGGATTGCAATAGGCTTTCAGAAGGTATTAACAAATGATTGAAATTATTTTTTGATTATTATTTTTAAAGTATCTTGGTAAAAAAATATTATTTTATGATTTTTTTTACATCTGTTACCTCACTCCACGTAAATTCATGAAATTTTAGAGAATTGAATTTTGTTGGTGGTTTTATTAAGTTGACACCAAGGACATTGGCGAATGTAAATCATCTATTATTTTTGAGAGAGAGAGAAAAATTTTTTGCCTGTTTCGAAAATCAACTTGCAATATAGTAAAATAAAAGTGCAATATAACTCTAACATTTTAAGCTTTGTTAGCTGAATAAATTATATAGATTAAGGACATTAGTACCAAGAATAAAAATTTTTCGTTTACTAGTAAATTTTAAAGAATTGTTTTCCTTTTCTATTTTTATTTATTTTTTATTTTTAATTATAATAACTTATAGGTTCAAATATTTTTAAATACTTTAAAGTTTCTTGGAATTAATTTATAAAACTATTAAGCGAAAGATTGTATTTACTAATCAAAAATTAAAGTTTAATAAAAATCCTTGTGCCTCCTATTTTAAAATAATAAATTTTGTGTGTGTGTATTTGAAGTTTTTTTGTACAGTAATTTCTATGTGTAAATCAAAAGCTCATGTGTTTCAGAGATTCTTCCTTAGAGGAAAAACATTTATACAATTATGTCACTTGTGATCGCCATACATATCTTATCTCTCATCGCTCAACTTATTAACATTTGAAATATGGAGGACAGGTAAAAAGTTCAACTCTGTGGTCAAGAAATAGTTTATTCTAAAAATTTCGGCCTATAAATGAGTAATACTTGTAAATCAGATTGTTTAACATTACATTTTTGCTAATTTTCTAAAAAAATACTGTCACAGATGTATATTTTATTTTGCAATATTTTCAAACAAAATTAACTTTTGTTTTACAAAAATGAGTCGATTGTTCAGAAATGTCCGAAAATTTTAAGAAGAGTTGAAAAATTGAAAATTTCAATTCCAATGAATATAATTCCTGTTTGAAATACACAGAGAATTTTTGCTTTCTGGAAATAGTAAAGTTAATCATTTGGCTTTCAATTAAAAATGTTTAACTTTTTATCTTTTAAAAATTCATTTTGCAAAGTGACTTATTGAAAATAAGTGGAGGCACCTCCACAAAATAGAGATGGAGGAAAGATTAAATAAAAATATATAGTGAAATTATGTCTCTCTAGTTTTTGTTTCTTCACAGGGATTATCAGCAGGCATTACCTCTCCTTCAGAAGTAGGACTGGGGTCCCTAAAGAAGGAAGTGCCAAGGAGAGTTGAGCAGTTTTCCATAGTAATGTTGGTACAGGTTAAAATATTTTAAATCTTGACCTTGTGTCACATTCAGTGGCTGCAACGTAGGCACTAAAAATACTTTTTGTTCAACAAATTTGCGAACAAAAAAAGAAAACTTAATTGAAATTCATCTTAAAACAAACATATCTCAAATGCGCTTTTCCCTATTTGTTTAATAATCGTTTTTACTCAAGGAAAGTAAGACTACGACTGGTGTGCAAGGGGTTACAATGAGAGAAAATGCATGGTACAGGGGATGCTGAAGAAAGGTGATTTTGGATGAGATTTAAGGAAATAGATGATAGCAATTGACATTGCGTTTAAACTTTTGTTGATTATAGTTATTAGGGCAGCAAGTATATGGAAGAGAGTTTTACTTACAGGCGAGAAAGAGAGACGGCGAGGAAAAGAAACAGGTGGAAGTAGAAGTGGTGGTTACATTTGACTATTTTGACATTAAAGGTGGGACCTGGCTATGCCAATCTAGTAGCACGATGAAATTCATGTTGTCGGGCACCAGGGAAAGACGCTTGTAAAAGCAGAAGCCGCAAAAATATTTGGAGAAAAGACAGGAAGCCACATCCCATTGGTGAGAAAGTGACTGATTTTGAGTTACTAAGTCCGGATCAGTTACGTTTAGATCCTTCTTTGGATTTTGTTGAAAGACACCCCCCACCTCCCGAAGGTGGGGGTGGCTTAACCCTTAGATAGCAGGAGCACCCAACAATATTCAATGATTGGACAAAAAATTCATTTTGGCTTTCTTTGGAATCCAAAACAAAAAAACCCCTTTATCATGACTTCTCAAAAGTTAAAAAAAAAAACAAAACTAAATGAAAAACTGAAATTTTGTTATCTGACATTTGTTTTTATATGTTACTATCTTGAAGAATCAAATTACATTTCATTTTTATTTTATTTTGTTATTTGTTTGTGCACTTTAAGCAATCAGGTGCATATTTTATTTTGGCTTCCACAGGTTTGAGCAATTTACAATAGATTTAGACAGGTTGGAGCAATTTGCAATGAATTTAGACAGCCAACTGCCCTCTTATTAATTTTTGTAAAATTTAATAAAAATATTTATATATAAAAATATTTTAATGTATTTGTTTGAAAATTATTTTTAATAAATACTGAATATTTTACGAATATTCAAATGCAATGAAATGTGTTATGACCAACTTTAAACGTGATTTTATTAAGTGTAGGTTGTTGTTTGGATTTAATGTAGATGGCCTCCAATATCTGAAGGTTCTTTTTAAAGGTAATGACATATTACCAACTGACCTCTCTGAAGATGGCTCATGTGAGCCAGCTTGGGAACCAAAATTAATGAGAAAACTATCAAATTTTGGAGAATTTTGTCTTCATTTTCAACTGAAATTAAAGCCATCGATGTTTAAACAGCTCATGATTAAACATAATAGACTTTCATTGTCTCTTATATTTAACAATATATATATGACTGATATATGTATGTATATAAATGGATTAAAAACTTAATTGGGCGATTAAAAGTTGTTGCATTACTGGAAAGGCATGGAAAGGAACTCTGATTCCTTTTACAAACGAAAAATATGCCATTGAAAATTCCTGAGTCACTTAGAATGACCTACAATGACATTATTGAAGTCTTAGCTTTTATCAGTATAAACATTCGTTAAAACGCTTCCAGAGTGGAGCCAAAATGTCTCTGATGCACAGACTTTTAGAAACTCATTTGAAAAAATATTATCTATATTTCCTCCCTTGCTTACAAAGAAGTAAAAATGAACATTAGAAGAAAAAACACATACTTCTTTCAACCACACAAAACATTATTGCAACTCCACACACAGACACACACACACACACAGTGTGTGTGTGTTCGTGTGTATATATTTTTGATATGTATAGAGTGAATCAAAATTTCTGTTAACATTTATAATTTTTGTTACAGGTTTGCAACATACATGACTGACTGACTGACATTGGAGCACAAGAAGGGTGGTTGCAAACTTGATGGAAGCATTTGGATTGGCAACGAGAATTTGCTGAATGATTTTGAATTATCACCCACCAATTTATCGCATCTATGACAGGTTTGTATCCACTGGATCAGTAAGAACAACTCAAGGAAATGAAAATAATCCAGAACAGGCAGACGTAACTTGAACATTGCTACCATGCAACAGGCTTTACTACTGAGTTCATCTAAATTGACAAGACGTTGCAGTCTGAAAACAGGGATTCCACAGAGAACAGGTAACACCGAATTCTATCCAGACTTTGGCATGCAACCACATAACAATCGTCAACAGGATTGTCTAAACTTTGACTCAGTAAAAATGATTTCAAGTAGAATGCCTGAAATGTCAAATGGGATTCAGTGATGAAGCCACCTTTCATACAGGTGGTCATGTTAAGCAACATAACACCATTTTCTGGGGTACCAAAATCATGTATCATTTGAGAGCATGAATGGGCCCCCAGAAATGTAAATGTGTGGTGTGCTCTAGCCTTTACTGTTGTAATTGGCCCATATTTTTTTACAAATTCAATGGTGACTGCTAATGTTTATTTACAAATGCTGCAAAAGTTTGCCATTGATAACATATCAGATGAGCAGGCTATTTCCAACAGGATGGTACACTGCCTCATTTTGCCCAAACTTATTCAAGCTTGTCTTGATCAAACTTTCCCTAAATCATTGGATGGGTTACCATTGGCAGGGAGTGTGGTGGCCATGCCAGCCGACACCACACTCCCCCTGATCTGACACCATGTGACTTTTGATTATGGGGTATAATAAAGTCACATGTATAGCAAAAAAAGTTAGACACATCAAAGAAATCAAGGACAGAATAAAAGGTGTAATGTCAAACTTTAGCCATGGAATGTGTGTCAAGGCACTTAATTATACTGTTGATTGCTGGTTTGCACATCAATCATGCTATGGTGGACAGGTGGAGATTGTTGATAAACACTGAATAAAATGATTCCTTTCATAATAGTGTTAACATAATTTTGACTCACTCTGTATATATTTAGCACATAAATGTAATGTGTGTGTGCGTGTGTGTGTTAAAATTAAGAGAGAGATACTTATTCCATGGTTAAACACCACATATAGATATTAAGTAATTCATCAAGTTTTATTAGACCTCAACAGAATGCAAAAAGCACTGGACGGCCGTTTCGTCGTATAGGACTCATCAGCAGTGCATCCACTGCCAGGAATTGAAATCCAGCCAGTTTGTGTTATCAAGCAAATGTCTTCAACTGCACCACTGGCTCCGGTGACGAAGAGGTAACCGCGAATTAAACTCAGTCAAGCACCGCTCATTGACATATTCCGTGGTGGAAACTCATCCAACTTGAAAGTAGTTGTGGCTCTGGGAGGGCCTCCTTGTTGAGTCTGAGGCCCTGTAGGTAGATAAATGGATGTTCAACATTGCCATCACTGAAGTCACTCGAAACACCATGATGTTAACTGGATATATCATCCAGCTCGCCTCTAAATCCTTTGTGTTGTCCTCAGATTATTTAAAATCAGTCAGTTAAGTGCCATATGGTGATACAAGCTTCGGGTGATCATATCTCGAAAAGAGACATGACTGAATGGGCAGAAGGTTATCCTGCTTTCTGCAGTGAACTGGTTGCCAGCCAAGGCTATACAACCCAATCTGTCCCTTTATTTAACCCATAACTGGAGGAAGAACAGACAATACCTTTCCCAAGGGTATTTGCGCGTAAGTGAATGCAAGAATTCAGCTGGAATTCGAACTCGGCTCCCCGATTTGTTCTGATTCGATATCACTGCACCACAACGCATCCGGTGCAAATGCCAAGCAATGCTGCATCATTTTCTGACTTCTGGTGGAGTCAATTGCGTAATAAAATCTTTTCTACAGACAATTCCCAACTGACCCTACTATACTGTGTCGTCGACAAAATAAAAAAATCAAAATATTAAATGAAAACCATTTACCCATCACACCCCGAATATATTTGCATTTTTTTTTCTCTTTCTCTATTACTAACTATTGAAGTTGAAGTTTTCTTTTTCTTTTAATGTTTGAATGATTGCATTAATAATTAAAGAGGTAGTCTTGAGACGAGGCATCCATTCAGAGCGATGATCTCCAGTCTATCTACATTGAGGCGCTCATCGACATTTACTCATTATTTTGTGTTTGCGTCTATGAATTTGTGCTTCGGTCATCCTATTTAATGTCTCTTATTATTTGTATAAATCTTTGTCCGTAGGTCTTTCTTCGCTCAAGGCTGGTATGTGTTACCCCACACGCACATACACCTTTAAGGACGACAGAGCCATATGACTTTTGGTCGATTCACCCCATCATGTTGTGAGTGAGGGTTGTCGTCTCTGCTAAGAAATAATTATACACCAATTTTTAAATATTTTTATACCTTTCAAACAATTGAATTCGTCATGAGTGTGGGGGTGGCAGTGGGGGCAGCAATACAAATGTCCCCTGATCTCGTATAATTTATAACCTCCAAATGGAGTTTCTTTTTTATGAATTAAGTTTATTTTATACTGATCATAGTATGTTCTGTGTGTGACGTGTGGGCGTTATGAATGTATGGAGTCAGTTAAAAATTCATTCACGTATGTCAAGAAAGAAAGAGGAAGTGTAATATAGTTGAAAAGAAAGCAAGATTTAATTAGAAGAAAGACTGCTAAAGTAAATGTTAGTATTTGTAGCGATGTAATTAAAACAAAAGATTAAAAAAGAGAAAAGATAACTGGCAGTGTATGAAAGAAAGAATGAATGAAACCAAAATTGGAAGAGTCCAAATATTGGAACACAAAAAAAAGAAGGTAGGGCTTTCAACAGAGAGAGATTGAAAGAAAGAGAAATTTAAATATATTTGAGGACTGACAGAGAAAGAATTTATATTTGAGACTATAACTATATAAATATCGCAACTTGGGTAAGAAAAGGTATGAAAAAAGAAAGAAATAACTTATTTTAAGTAGTAGCAGTGTTCTTTCTCTACTAATAAAATCGAGTAGTGAACAGTTATTTTCCTTTCTCATCTCATCTGACAAACCGATCCATTCATGACAC
>JBBBDQ010016432.1:0-26332 GCA_037127315.1 Ascarosepion bandense | reverse complement strand
TAAATTCACAACTTCAGCAAAGTTAGGCAAACATTTTTCTTTTCCTAAAGAAGTTAGCAATCCCTGAATAGTATATTCATTAAATATTTGTAATACTAAATTAACATTTTGCCTTTCAAGATTACTAGGCAAAAGTGTCTTGTGATCATTTTGTAACAATGTTTTAGAAGTGATTGCGATTCAGGCATGAATTTTGTGTAAGGTACAAAATGGAGCACTTTGGACATTATCTAATTCATGATTTCCATTGAAACAAAACTTTGGAAATATCATGCATTTACTTGCATCTTTTGAGCCAAGCCAGTTGTTTTTTTCTGATACATTTTAAAATATGGACTGAGTCAAATATGAAAAAAAGAGGTCTAGACTTCAGAACTGGGTGTGGATATACAATCGAAAGTTTTTCTGGGGTACAAAATAAAGACATAGCTTTTTTATTTATTGCATTGTTATCCATTATTACACACAATACTTTAAAAGCCTATTTCTTCCAACCCAATTAAGCGTTTAATTATGTTGAATAAATTTTCTGCTTTAAGACATTTAGTCGGCATTATATGTATAACATCCTTATAATTCGATAACACACTTCTAAGCATAAAAGCAAATGCACTTGTTGCTGCCTCATCGGTGTTATTGGCTAAGTCAACAACATTACCACCTTTATAATCAAAATAAGGTTTTAGATGAATTTCATCAACAAGTAAAGATACTGTGATATCTTTCTGAGCAAAATGTGAACTTATTTTTTATATACATTAGAAAATTGTTATGTTGCTCAACAACAGGATTCATAGAGGTGATAGGGTAAGTCTTCTAATGGTTGAATAGCTTGGTAAAATTACATTTTCCGAATCTCTTAACAGTCTGTATCCAGTAGGAGAACAGTTATATAATAATGAAGAAAATATCATCATTTCTGTTGAATAACTGAACTTATTTTGTGTCATTAGGTTTATTTGTTCATATATAAATTTAATTGCACATAATATTTATTTGACTCCTCTTGCAATAATAACAGAAATGACATGATCAATTTTAATATTGAAATAACATTTTGCGGTTTGCTTTGTTGTTCTTCTATGTCCATTTTTGAAGGTTTGAAATCAAAATTTCAAAAATATTCACATCAGTTACAAAGTTAGGAATCTTATACTCCCCTATTCTGTGAATTTCCACATCATTACAGAACATGTGTGCTGCAAAATCGGAATCAATTACAATAGACAGGGTCATTTTAGGATATGGAGACTGGATGATATGACAAATAATAAGTTTATCCTGTTTCCTAATAATGGTCCAATCATTTCTGTTGATAAAATTTAATTTATCTTCCATATCATTAATGTTATGGAACATTTTTTGTTTTTTTGTATGCTAGGTCATCTGCAATACTTTGATCTACAAAAGCTCTTTTCAGATCAAAATTTTCCTTTGATTTTTCTTGAGTTTGGTGATTTTCTAAAGGAGGTCGATGAAGATAAATAGGAGGGACGTTTGGAAGAATCCTAGGTATATAGCACCATCATAAAGATATGGTCTTTCAAGTTTAACTGTAATAGTTTTACCGTTTTTTTTTATCAAATGCTGACGATTCTCTTTTTGTCTTCAGGTCGAAAATGAAGTTCACATACTTGAAAAATATTTTCAAAAGAAACCACAACATATTTTAAATCTTAATTGTTAAACGAATGAATGACTCGCTAAAATGCCTATCAAAAACTCATGAATTAATTTTTCGTTTTTTTGTTTTTTGTTTTGTTATTGCATATATAAACTATTTTAGGTCCTTTAATGCCGAATTGTCAATACACAGTTTTTGGAATAACATCGGCAGTGAAAGCATTATATAATCCATAGCTGAAGGGAATATGAGAATTATTTATACCTTTTTCAAAGGATATAATCCAAATGTGAACGTTAAACGGAAAAGACTGGAATTCGAAATTTCGTATTACGATTCCAAAGTCCGCCTATTACTGAATCAAGTGAATTTCCCTATTTTAATTTAGGTTAAAATATATATTCATTTATTAGAAAAACAATATTTAATGAATAGAATCAGCAAAAAAATGCTTTAGTAGTAATAGTTTTATACATTTTATTGCCAGTTTTATGTTTTTGGCGGATAAAAAGAATTATGAATCGAACGAATTAATGATAGGATAGCTAAATCTGAAATAGATTTTTAAAAAGTCTTGAGAACTTTTTAATCCAATAGATTTATTAAGAATATCAAATGTCTTTAGGGGAAATTCTGCTAAAAAATAACGGAGTTCGAATTTTAAAATAAAATTTTGACATATTTTGAATCCATTGTTTTTTAATCCTACTGGATGAAATAAAGATTTTTTTTTTTACCTTTCAAAAAAGATACACTTAAAAAATTCTAGGATATTTGGTAATTAAATTACATTTTTAAAATATTTTAATAGTAAAAAAATGCAAAAGAAAGTAAAAATTAATGTTTTTATTTCAATTTCATTTATGATGTTAAACTGTTTATAAAAAAATCATGTTTTTGCAAAACTCTTTTTTTGGTTAATGTTTTAATTTTTAAGGATTAAAAACCTAAACCAACTATAAAGAATTCTTCAGTTAAAATTCTAATTTTTTATTTCCGGATTAATATCGATAGTTAACTTTCAAATTATCAAAAATAGGAAAAAATGTTTGGAAAATATATTTTGAGGGTGTTCCATTTTGTGCTAAATATTTTCTAAAAATTAAATATTTTAAAAGTTAGATTTTAAAATTCAAGTGTGGTGTGATTTAGGACTTTGTTTCAAATAAATTCAAAACTTAGTCAGAAATAATAGGTTTAAACAAAGTTTAAATCATCATTTTTCAGTTTAAGTTTTCGGTAATAGTGACTTGTTTGACTTTTGTTTTTTTGTAACATAATTTCACGGAGTTTTCAAATAGAAAACCTTAAAAATAAAACAAATTCTTTTAAAATTGACTATAAGTTAAATTTTGTAGTTTTTTTTTGTTAATACAAAAAAAAAAAAGAATAAAAAAAAATTTAATTCAGGAATATTTTTTCATGTTTAAAAATGATTCATAAAGTTGCAAGAAGTATAGAAAAGTTTTTGCTTTCGTTTTCTAAGAATTTTTAAACATTTTATTGAAAAGAAAACACTATTTTCACGGGAAATAAAATATCAATATAAACTATTAATTCAAATACTTTTAGAAAATATAATGATTTTAATGTTTAACAACTTTTTTTCGGCTTCAGTTTAAATTTTAAAACTTTTCGAAAAAAAACTTACGAATGAATAGCCGTATTTATTTATTTTTTTTTCAGATATTTTTTATTTCAATTGTATTCAAAGAAATAAAAATAATATCTTAATTGTTGTATTAATTTAAAAGATATAAACAAAGTGCTTTCTTTCTTCTTGTGCTACGGCAAAACTAATTTTTTAGCAAATTTTGATTTTTAGCGACTGTTGGAAATAAATGGTGATAAAATTTTAACTTTATACTTTGCTAAATGGACTTGGGGTAAAATTCTCCCTTTTAATGGCATGTTTCCATTTATCAAATAAATGTTTATTTTTTGGAAACGAAAAACAATGAACTTTCCGGCCCATTTTTATAATTCCCTTTACATTGTGGTACACCACACAAGAAGAGGCATATTTGGTTCTGAAAATAAGTCAACGCTAACGGACTCCGTATAAAACAGAACTCTACTAAGTGTGACGTCAGCACGTCAACTTTAATCATAGGATAGGCCTTGGTTAATATAGCGACGGCCTCGGCTAAGCAGACCAATCCAAAAATATTGCCACGAAGTTTTTTTTTTAGTAAAATAAGTAAGCAAATACCCTTGGGAAAGGTATTAATCCGTCTCTTCCTCCAGTTATGGGTTAAATAACAGCATAGATTTTGTTCTATAGCCTTGGCTAGCAACCAATCGACCACAGAAAGTAATGGCAACCTACTGAGGGGATAATCTTCTACCTAGTCAATCATGTCTCTTTCGAGACATGATCGCCCAAGCGTGTATCACGTATGGCGCTTCGGCTTAACTGACTGAAGTAATCTATTCAGTATACAATTTATTTAACAATGAATAAGTACCGAAAATTTCGTTAGAATTTAATTTTTTAGCAACTTTCTGGCTGGATTGTGGGGAATTTTTATTTTTATTTTGGAAAAACGCATCCATTTTGTTTGGTGGTACCTCACGTAATTCCTACGTTTATTTGAACAATTAGTTTTTAAAAATTAATTAAATTTTTTTAGGTTTTTGTATATATTGAAGGGTTATCCAATTTAATAAGAAATTCATTTGTAATAATTAAAATAACTTTAATCAAAATTTTAACAACTTTTATTTATTTTTTCATGCCTGCGTTTTTGAAAGGTTTTTGAAAGCACTTAAATATTTGGGTCGGCCTGCTTAAAGAGACTACTGTCCATCCCTTGCTGGTGATGGGCGGTAAGAAAATGCTTGTCAATTGTATCCAGAAAAATCAACGAACCGTTACGATCTGGACAAATGTACAAAAAGGTCAACAGAGTGACATCTCAGTGAAATCGGTTAATGTAAAATCTTAATTGAGGCGCCTATTCCTTATTAGAAGCTCGAAAAGAGACGGTGATGTTCTCGCTTGACTATTATCAAGGGGATTAAAACAGACAGCAAAATTTGGCTAGCTATTAATATTTAAAAGCGGATAGTTAAAATTCTTTTTATTTCAGAAGGGGATCTATAGGAGGTCTTGTACTTAGGGGTAAGGTTTGGGGCAGGACATTGACAAGCCTTGGAAAATGATATGGTATTAACTTCAGGCACCCACAACGTAAACTGCTTTCAAAAAAATACTAGACACTAACTCTGGAAAGTGGACTCAATCTAAAATCCCTAAGTCAGTGGTGTTTGAAAACATTTACGAACCTAAAGTGCTTGGTCGGATAATAATAATTGGGCGATCAATTAATCAATTACTGACTGGGCAGAAGATTACCCCGCAGTAGGTTGCCATGATTTTCTGCTTGGTCGGATGAAGTAAAAATGATATCTTAAAACACAGGTGGCATAGAGGGTACATTGTGGTCGAGTTGTAGGTCATTATTATTAAGTTTGAATCTCACTGGGTGGCCCTATTAAGCCCTCCCCGTAAATATTAAACTCAGAATAAGTATTAAAAGAATGTGCTTCATTTTCATGAAATTTTGTTTACATAATTTTAAACATGTTCTTGGTCAGCGAGCACCAAAAATACTAATCTTTTAATAAGTACCATTAAAGATTCGCTAAAAATTATAGTCCATATGATGAAAACTGCCCAGAATATAATAAAAAAATTATCGTCAAAATATTTGTTATAATTAAAGAAAAACGACCAATGAATATTTTTTATTTCTAAATTTTTTAATCCGTTTTAGAACCTTCAAAATTTTCGTAAAAACTTTTTTTTTTGTTTTTGTAAATGAAGGAGGAATATAAATTATTTTGAGAATTTGAGCGTCATTTTGCGGTGAAAAACACATTTATTTGCCGGATTTTTGATAAAACTTTATTAGGTCTTTACAAATTAATTGATTTCAGAAATTTTTCATTTTAGAAAATCATTGTAAAATAATTTGAAAAATCTGTTCTTTTTTATTTGATTTTATGAAATTTCGAGAAATTCGTTTTAGTTTTAAATCAGCAAATGATTCATTTGGTAAATGTTCGTTTTAGGTGCGGACGGTTTTCCCCACTTCAAATTTATCCAAAATAGCATTATTTCTGTGCAAATGTATATGCTGAACTCAAATCAACAATTAGTTACTGAAGAAACTTATCTTTTTTTGCTTTGAAAGTTCATAAAAAAAAACTTAACTATATCTCGCACTTTTCTCTCGAAACTCTCACGAAGTCATGTAATTAGCTGCAGAATTACGTTCTACGTAGGCAAAATTTTTTGTCGAATTTTGGCCGATTTTCTTCCTTGACTGAAACTTCCGGCATCGTACGTCCTGTCATGAGAGTAACAAGCGTGAAAATACAATAGCGCATTACTTTAATTTCCGGAAGTACCAGTAAATGAAGAAAAATCGACCAAAAATCTCGCAAAATGCGTTCAAATGCACAGTCCGTCATTCTGCAGTTAATTACATGACTTCGTGAGAGTTACGGGAGAGAAAAAGAATCGCAAGATATAGTTTGATTTTTTATAGACATTTAGATTAAAAAAAAAAGATAAGTTTCTTTAATAACTAACAGTTCATTTGAGTTCAGCATATACATTTGCACAGAGATAATGCTATTTTGGATAAATTTCAAGGGAAAAGCGTCGGGACTTACAACGAAAATTTACCAATGATTTTTGTCAAATAGAATCACCAGTTGCAGAAAAATTTCTCTGAATCGTCAAATAAAAATTAAATAAAGCTAAGACATTATTTAATTACGACTATGTTTCATTTCTTTTATGAATAAGATTATATCATGTAAGCGTTCATAAAATCCTCCTTAAAAAAACAGTAAAATCAGTTATTGCAAATTGCTAGAAGACACCAGATGGTAGAAACCTGGGTTGCGTAATATAACTCGTTTACAAATGAAAAATATTCAAAAGTTCTGCAATATAATTGTATTGAACACTTTTTAATACAACTGTGTACTAGTTTAACTATGACCAAAAAACTAGGCAATTAATATAGTGGCGTGCCCAGCGGCCCCTCTACCCGCATTAAGCAACTTGCACCCCTCCCCGAATATACTGAACCCACAGAAAATGGTACTCTAAACAAAATAACATATTCTCGGAACGCAGATATTCCGTGATCACGAAAAAACGGAAGAAATCGCGGAATTGGCGTTTTGGGGTGATACGTTACGAACGTTTTCAAAAGTTTTAGCTTCTTTTTATGTATGTTGGGGAGCCGTGTTCAATTTCAATTGAATTCCTCGCATTCACTTGCGCACAAATAACCTTGGGAAAGGTATTAATTCGTCCTATTCCCTCCAGTTATGGGTTTAAATAATAGGACAGATTGGGTTCTATAGCCTTGGTCGGCAACTAGTCTACCGTAGAAAGCAATGGCGGAAAATCTTCTGCCTAGTCAGTCATGTCTCTTTCAAGACATGATCGCCCAAGCGTGTATCAGTTATAGCACTTATCTGACTGAAACATATATCTATAATCTATTTCTCTAACAAGTTCATTGTTTTTTTAATGATTTGCGGCTTCTTTCGGACCGGAAGACTCCAATCAAAGATTATATATATATCTATATATATATTAAAAAAGGATTAATTCAAAGATGTTGAATGGCCATTTCGATATGAAGATCCCCATGAGGACGACACATCACCTCAGCAACAGAAAAAAACTTTCAGAAACTGGAGAAAAATTAGTCTCTATCTATAAAATTAGTCTTTATCTATATATATAGATATATATAGAGAGAGAGAGAGACGGGTTGATAGATGTCTATTTCAACATACAAGTATGATGATAATTTTTCTAATTTTGTTAATTTTTTTTTTTACATTACAATATATCTTGCGTCTTCCCGGGTTCTTGCGGGGACCCTAGGGAAAATGCGCCCCCCCCCCCCCCTGCGGAAGCTCTAAGCACGGCTCTGTATAGTGTATATATATAAATTAAATGTGTTTTTTATTTAAAATTAATATAATTTATATTGTGACATGAACATTTTTACACCTCGTCATCAAGAAAATGTTGAATAATTGTGGTGAAAGTGATTTTCATTTGAATGCAGAAAACAATACGTTTGTTTGTGGAGGGAAAGACAGAAAAAAATTAAATTTTATTTGTGTGTTTAATTTAACTTATCAGATTAAAGTTCGAGTTTTAAATTGGAAAATATAGGTTATATATGTTGGAGGATACGGGCTTTTTTTTTTTTTTTCAAGCTTAAGGGGAAAGTGACATTTTTCTTCATGGTGGGCAGTGATGTATCGCTACAGGTTATTGTCTTAGATTTCTATTTATCCCAGCCATTTTAAGAACAAAAAGAAAGTGTATATTAAGTGTTCATGTATATTTCAGGTATTTGTGTCCCTATTCTCTTCAGGAGATTAAACTTGTCACTTTACATATCAAAATCTTTGTCTTTCTGACAGCTGAAAATGTTTTTTGTTGGGCAGGTCAGAAAGTTCATATGTGGGTTGATATTTCCACACTCCTTAAATCTATTCAGTTTGGAGCATCAGTCACCTTAGACAATAAAAACTGTAAAATTTGATTTCCTCTTTATGCTTTAAAATTGTTTTCAGATATTTTGATTCAATTTTACAGGTCATCTAGTTCGTTTTGTTGTTTTGAAATACTATTCTTTTAACGGTTAAAGAATTTCTTTTAGCACCTTTGAATTTAGTGTGTCTGTGTGTGTGTCTTATGTTTTTCCTGTTGTTTTGTTGAGGCAAGGTTTGTATTTGTTTTATATTTCTTCCTGGATCTTCATGAGTGTGTCATAATCTGCATTTTGTTAGATAGGCATTATTCTGAATTTACCTCCACTGAATTCATTAGCGTTGGGAAATGCCATAATTTCCTGTTGTTGGCTAGTTTAATGTTATTATGTTAGCAGGACGACCCTTTTATTCAGGCCTTGTGTCTCACCCAGGTATAGTTTTGGGCATTCATCACATCTTAGAGCATAAATTACATTTTTAGGTTACAGCTCAGATTTGTCTTTATATTTTGAATATAGATGTGCTTTCCCTTGCCAAGAAGTGGTTTCCTTCTTTTATTGTGTTGCCTACCCACATCTTTTGTTGCATTTGCTTGATACCTCCACCCACCCCCGTGTTGTGTGTTGCTCAAATTTTGATGAGGTTGGTATGTTTAAATTTTGGGGTTGGCATTTGCTTTTAATTATTTTAGTTGTCTTTAAGATTTATTTTATTTTATCTTTTATGTGTAATTCTATGTGTCTTTTTATCTTTGTAAATAATTCTGGGTTGTTTTGTGTGTGGAGACGAATGCTAGAATGTTTTCTTCTTTTTCATGTTTATTTTTTTTTTATTCCAGATTTTCAATAGTATTTCTTCTGCCAGTTAGAAACCCTGTTTATTAGTGGAGTTGGGTATTTTCTATTTGTAGTGTTTTTTGTAGTTCTTCAAGACGTCTTTTAGGAAGGGTTATATCAGCTACTATTGTGCACATTTGTCATGCTAGGAAATTGGGGATAGCTTTTAGACAATTTTTCGGGTGGTGACTCTTGAAATGGAGGTTATGTTGGGTGTCTGTGGGTTTATGGTAAATGTCAGTGATGATGTAATTGTTTTTGTTTTTATGAGTATCTAGGAATGACAATTAATTTTGGGGTGCAAGTTTTGGAGTAGATTGTGTAGTTTATCAAGAATCAAGTATTTCCTCGTAGAAATGGCTATCCAACGAATTTAAATATCGAAATTATTGTTTTATGTCTTTATATCTAAACTTATTTTATAAATGGAACTTTGTGTGCATGTGTGTCCGTTACCTATAGACTCTGAAACGGCTGAACCGATTTCTTGAAAATTTACACAGTTGTACTATAAGCGTCTGCGAGTATTCTTAGCTAGGTTTTGTGTCGGGCTACCCCCGATAAATATCGAAAATCGATAATCGAATAAATCGGGTTATAGAAGGAATGGTCCGATTTTAATCAAATTTGATACACTCATAGACAAAGACATAAGAAACGATATTCAGAAGTTTCAGAGTTGCAGTTCTGACAATAGTGCAGAAAATCGATAATATATATATATAAAGGTAAGATGTGTGTGTGTGTGGGGGTGTGTTTATCTGCCTGTATGTTTGTATTTTTTCAGCCCTTTTATTTTTTTTGCTTTTTGGGTTTGGTTCTAAGTAGGTATAATTGTAGTTCTTAGTCTCAGCCATGATACCATTTACTCAGAGGACTTATTTAGCCTTCAAAATTCAGTTTACGACGAAAAAAAATTATTTGATATTGATACCCGGAAATAAAAATTTGATTTACATCCATTCATTTTCTTTCAGTCTACGGTTTCGCTTTAACTGGAAAAAACTATTGCTTTTTAGCCTTTCGTGACAATGTCCAAAAGTCTGAGCTCCAGGACCATGGATTAATTTTAAAGCTTTCATACACCCGAGCAACGCCGGGCTATATTGCTAGTATATATATATATATATATATATATATATATATATATATATATATATACCTTTTTATAGTTTTTAGATATTCTTCAAATCCATGGGTAACATATTTCGCAGCTAAGCAGCCGCTACCAAACAAAAATACCAAATATTCTACGTTTTATATATATATATATATATATATATATAGTATTAATGCAGATAAGATTGTCAATTAACTTAGCAGGTTCATGAAGACTTTAAAGTTTTGTGAGGACACTGTTAAATACCCTTGGGAAAATTAATAATCCACCTCTTCCCTCTAGTTCTGCGTTAAATAATAGGACAGATTGGGTTCTATAGCCTTGGCTGACAACCAGTCTACCACAGAAAGCAATGGCAACTTACTGCGGGATAATCTCCTGCCCAGTCCGTTATGGCTCTTTCAAGACATGATCGCCTAAGCGTGTATCACGTCTGGCACTTAACTAACACTGAATATAATGATTGAAACATAATTAAAATTTCTACTGGGCATAAAGTGGGGGATCATTTTATATTGTTATAAAGTAATAAACTTATCCCCACTAATTATTACTTCATAATATAATACATCTCTTCCCCCTCTAGCTATGAGTCAAATAACAGGACAGATTGGGTTCTATAGCCTTGGCGAACAACCAGTCTACGCGAAAGCAATGGCGACCTACTGCGGGATAATCTTTTCACCATATGTCAGAAGTCATTACCCTCCCAACTTTCCACACTGTCAGACTCAAAATAATACATATCATTGAAAATGATCATTCCTTTTCCATTTTAGTACATATACATTTACAAAATTATTTTATAAAGTTTTTTCTTTCTTTTTTTTTTTTAATCATATCTACAAGCAAGGCGATAACGCCACTGATGCGCAGGGAGCTACGTAAGGGTAAAAAGAATGGAAAAGAGAAAACCAGAAACCGCATCCTAAACAGGAAACAAAGGATGAGCCTCTTCACCTGTTCAATAGATGTGGGTGGAGTGTGAACCGGGCGATAATTTTTAGTCTATCTACTCCAATTAAATAAAATGGAAAATTATTCCTTCTCTTTCCAAATGGGTTTTCAGTATTTTTAAAATTTGCTAAAATATAAAAAATCAAATTTGTATTATAGGAAAAAAAAAAAAGTACAATTAAAAGAAAAAGCAGAAATTGTATGAACCTTCATAGAAACACAAAAAAGTGGGGGAGTGGAAATATTTATATTACATTTTACTTAAAAGTTTGTTTTAATATAAAAGCAAAGTTTATGAAAAACCTTTGTTAGGCTCATGTAAACATTTTATTTTTAAAGAAAGAAGCTAAAGATATTTCCGAGTTGGAAGTATTAAAAAAAATAAATAGGCCATATATATTTTAGTAAATCATGTACAACATTTGAAATAGGAGATATTTCACCCCCACATTTTGCTATACTTTGACAATAGAAAATCTACAACAGGAAATACTGATAGAATTGGTAATATTTTCTTATTTTGGTATTTTTCTTTTAGTAAAGAAATTGGAAGCATTTCATAGTGACCATGAATAACTTTTTTTATCTGCCTTTGTCTAAGCCTCTTTAAATGATGTTTAGAAACAATTCTACAAACCATACTCTTTCAGAAACTAGAAGGAAGAAAATTCTTTCTGTATGATATCAATTTTTATGTCTGATATCTAGTAAGAAGAGCTTATCCCAGATTCTTAGAGGTCACACCCAGTTCAATATGTCTTTTGAGTGACTATTTCAGCCACCCTCTCACTTATCAAAGAGTACACAAAGTGTTCTCATATTCGTTTTCTATGTCTACTCAATCCTAATTTCTGACATTTTCAAGAAATAACTGAAAATTTATATCTTCAACTACAACACATCTTTAAAAAAAAAAACAAAAGGTCAACTCTTTCTCTGTTAAATGTTACAAAATTTTAAACAAGACAGTTCTTCTATGTGCCCTGTCCCTTCAGGACGTAGGCGATCATGGTTCTCCACGTCTCCCTATCCCTTGTGGCTCTTAGTATGTTCACTCCTGTTACTCCTGGCAACCCCATTCCCGCCATCCACCTGATCAGGCCCTGCATATATGTTATCCGCTGCCTTCCCCTGTCTCTCTTTCCTTCTATCTGCCAATCAGTATCAAGTTCTCCAGGCTCTCCTTCCTCGCCGTGTCCACGAACTTCAGTTGTCTCTTCCTGATGCTCAGTATTAATTTCCTTTTGTTGCCATTCTTTCCAACACCTCATCGTTGCTTGCATGCTCAGTCCATGATATCCGCAGCATCCTTCTGCTTCCAGTTTTATCCACATTTTCGATGATATTGTCCAGCATTCACTGCCGTATTGAAGAACTGACATCACATAGCAATCCAGCACTCTTTTCTTTGTTTCTAGTGAGATTTTCCTGTGTGTTAGTACTTTACTCAGCTTCTGGAACGCGTCCTTTGCCATACCAATTCGCCTTCGGATCTCTGTGTCGCACGTTCCATCTCCTGTTAGAACACTTCCACTAGGTATTTAACCTTTTCTAATAAAACTCCAAACAAATCATAACATGCAATACAATACTAAGTACTACTACTGGATAAATGTTCAGCTAAGGTTAAGTACTCAAAACTGACGTTACTAATAGTCAACTGATATAATCTTTTTAAATTGTCCAAGATTATTAGTTGGCTATTACTCTAAATTAAAATTTTAAAAATAAGCATATTTTTTAGCATCTTTATTTGATGTTATATAACATTCTTTTCGTGTAATGGGAAGATATAGCCAGGAGAAAAGTAGCTCCTCTGGAACTAAGCATATACAACTTACTGATCCTTCAGTCAGTTAAATGCCATACATGATACACGCTTTGGGTGATCATGTCTTGAAAGGAAGACATGACTGACAGGGCAGAAGATTATCTCGCAGTAGGTTACCATTGCTTTCTGCAGTAGACTGGTTGCCAGCTGAGAGCTATAAAACCAATCTGTCGTATTATTTAACCTATAACTAGAGGGAAAGATGAATTAATACCTTGATCTTAATATTGATCCTTAAGCAATCTTAAAAAACACACACAAGTTTATTTTATGTAACCGAAGTCTCAGTAATTTTTCTCAATCATATTTAAATATGAAAAACATTTCAGTGAATAATTATTAATACTAGTGTACAAATGAAAGTATTTTTAGAATTTTCTGAAATATGATTAAATGACACACGCACACACACACGCACACACACACACACACTCATTAAAAATATGAGCATACATAATGAAAAAAAATGCCCCAAAATTAATAAAATAAGTTTTATTGTTAAATTCTTTGTTGTTATTAAAAGAAGAGACCAGAGGATTTTTTTTAATTACTGAATTACATCTTTTTAAAACCTTATGAATTTTGGTTAAAAATGTTTTTTTGTTTGCATCAACTGGTGACCATAAATTAGTATGGAAATTTTAGCTAAAACACACTGATTTGGAAATTATTGCAAAAATCAGATAGTCGTTGAATTTTTAATAAAACAATCACAATATAAAAATTAATTAAATTAATTTTGAAATAGTTTAGAAAATGTTGGTAATAAAATATTTTTTTAATTTGTTAAACCCACCCACCACCAACTTAATTTTATAACATTTCAAGAAAATTGTTTTTGTAGTGCTTAATGCTCATGAAGTATGGGAGAGTGTCAAACAGGACCTCCAGTTACAGATAATCTGCCGTGAGCTTCAAATAAAAAATGAAATAAAACTAAAACATTTAATTAGAAATGCTTTTAATTGCTTTAATGTATAAATATATTATAGACACTATTTTCGGAAGAAAATCATTTTTGATGAAGAATGAATTTTTACAAGAGTTGCTTTTTCATTTTAAAATTTTATTTAAATGATTTATAAACTTTCTAACATTTAAAATGCTTTATTAATTTGTAAAAGTTAAGTGATATTTTATTGAATAAAATTATACTTACTAATTATAAATGGAATAAATAGCTTACTACAATTCAGTCACCCCAGCCAATATTTTAAAAAGAATTCTGAATTTATTATCATGCATATAAATTTATCAACCCCTGCAAATACAGATATTCAAATGCGACATCATCATAAAATAAGAATGGTAACTATAGTAAAATTAAGTGGTAATTTTTCTAACATTCCCTCACTGCAACCTTGAAACTTCTGAATATCGTTTCTTATGTCTTTGCCTATGAGTGTATCAAATTTCATTAAAATCAAACCACTCCTTCTATAACCCGATGATTATCGATATTTATCGGAAGTACCTCAACACAAAACTTCTATTGCAGAACACTCGCAGACGCTTATATTTTACAACTGTGTAAATTTTCAAGAAAATCGGTTCAGCCGTTTCAGAGTCTATGGGTAACGGACACACACGCACACACACACACACACACACACACACACACACACACACACACACACACACACACACAAAGTTCCATTTATTAATAAGTTTAGATATCAATCTGAGTAACCTTTTGGAAATTCCAAACTGAATCCTTTAATAAATTTATGGGACAATAGCCTTGTGAATTAAACATTCATTTACAGACTTGGTGACATAGTAATTGTGATTTCAATCCCGGGGCTGAGTAGTGTATATTGGACTCCATGAAAACAGGATGAGCAATAACTGAGCAGTGCTAAAAAATAAGACCTAGTCAAGATATCCCTAGACATAAGGGGTGTAATAAGGACAGTCTACCCTATAAATTAAATAAGGGTTCCTTTGAAATTTCTTGTAGGTTACCCAAATCTATATACACCTGATGAAGGCTAGAGGGTAAAAAGGGCAAAACATCATGATAACAACAACAATGATGAAGACAATAATCCAAATGTAAATAGTGTAAATAATGATAACTTCTCATCCAGAAAAGACAAGTCATTTACAATGAATCAATAAAACTAATATCCTCATTTAAGTTATTTCTATAAAAACACTAAACATTGGTTCTTCATCCTTCAAATGTATACTGAATCCAGTAATTAACACTGTTCAGTAACTTCACTGACCATTTTGAAGGGTATTATGTTTTTGATGTTATTTTTTCATGTTTTAAGTGTAATGTAATTTATTTTGTGATTTTAAAAAGAAACATTCTTTAAAAACTATCACATGAGATAAAGTGTGTGTGTGTGTGTGTGTGTGTGTGTGTGTGTGTGTGTGTGTGTGTGTGTGTGTGTGTGTGTGCAGAAATAAATAAAAGCAAAAGGAAAACTTATTTTAGCCCAATGTATTCTGAGAAACAGTTATTGTTATGGACATTGTTCGGTTCTGATCCATAATAGTTTGGGATGTGGTTAGTATTTTGATGTAGTTTAGATTGGACAGTGTATTTTGGATAGTAAATGTTATGGAGTTAGTAGGCAGTATTATGTATCTGTTTTTATTAATCGTTGTTATTGTTATCTTTTTTTTTTTTTTTTTTTTTTTGCGGTTATATATTCTGTACGCCTTACTTTTAGCACCGTGGATGAAATAAGGGATATTGGAGGTCTTTGAAAATGTTTTCTATGTATATTTCTCCTTTCGGTAAATATTAGGGGTCTTCGAATCCTTGGTGCTCTTAAATAGAATTCTATAATTATTTCTGATTTGATCTTGTTACACTGGTGGGAATATAAATCGACCAGGTCATTCTTGTTGGTAGCTGTTCTGTAAACCTCAAACTGAAGTTCATTATTTCTCTGCAGCAAGATATAGAGGAAGGGTAAAGTGTGGTTAGAATCCAAAAGTAAAGTCTATTGTGGATTCAAGGATTATTTAGTTTGTTAACAAGATCATCTAAAATGAGCATTCTTAAATTTTGTAAAACCAATAAGATATTCGTTCTTGTATATAAATACTTGTTACAAAATAAAATCTTTGCATTTGCTTTGATAGAAAATAATACATATCGGCTAAGTTTTACTTTTCTTTATTCATATTGTCCTTTTACAGATATACACTATCTGAAATATTATATATACTTAATGATCTGTGAGTGTCAGATTTTCCAGGCCTCTTTTCCTCACTTGTGTTTCCCAGGAAATTTCAACTGTCTTTTTCTTATCCTACGTATAATTGTCGTATTTGTTCTCATCTATTTAGACTTCCTCATCGTTCTGGCCATCTTATTCTTCTGAAGAACCTCATCGCCTATTACCTCAGGGCTCTCTTCTATCGTTCTGGCCATCTTATTCTTCTGAAGAACCTCATCGCCTATTACCTCAGGGCTCTCTTCTATCATTCTGGCCATCTTATTCTTCTGAAGAACCTCATCGCCTATTACCTCAGGCTCTCTTCTATCGTTCTGGCCATCTTATTCTTCTGAAGAACCTCATCGCCTATTACCTCAGGGCTCTCTTCTATCGTTCTGTGCATCTTATTCTTCTGAAGAACCTCATCGCCTATTACCTCAGGGCTCTCTTCTATCGTTCTGGCCATCTTATTCTTCTGAAGAACCTCATCGCCTATTACCTCAGGGCTCTCTTCTTCATCTGTGAGAAAATCGTGCAGCATTCGTGGCAATATAGGGAGAAAATGTATTACATAGAAGTTCAACACTCTTTTCTAGTTAAATGTTCTTATTTTTTAATATTTTACTTAGTTTCATGAAGGCACCTTTCACTATTCCAGTGTACCTTCATATTTCTTTATTGTATTACCCATCATCCATTTTCTGATGTCACTCACAAGCACCAATTTTCAGCATTTGATTCATAAAATTAATTCTCTGGATTTTTTTTTTTTTTGTCAATTCATATAATTTTTTCAAATAACAACTGATTACTATTTAGAAAACAGGAACTACAAAGAGAAACTTATATTTTCAATCGGGAGACAGCTGAAATGTTTAATGAAGAAAAGCAGGCCTAGAGAATTTAATACTGACATGCTGAAAACGACAGGAACAATATTTTCTAAAGCTATGCTCCCCAAGCGAATTTGAGTTACTGGTGCCCCCTCCACAAGGATTTACTCAGGCAACCAGACTGGCAACATGGTCTCACCTTTTTGCAGTTCGATCAACCAAATGCAGGCAACAATTCTATTCCACCAGATTCTTTTTCTCGCGTTTCTCGCCTGTGGAACTCCCTTCCATATACTTGCTTTCTTAAACGGATATAACCTCCAGGAATTTAAATGCTAAGTCAATTCCCATCTCTTATCCGCTTAAGCTCAGCCTTTCTACATCACCCCATATATCTTGTTCTTTTCCTTTCTCTCTACCTTCACAACTGTCTTCACTCCTGTGTTCATATCCCTTCTCTTGCCTTTCTCTTTCACTCCTTGTAGCTTTTTCGTCTTTGTCTTCACTCTCCTCCTGCCTAATACTTCAACTGTCTTATATAACTCCAACACATCAGTGGTGTTAACGCCTTGCTTGGGGTGAAATGATTAAATAAAAGTATTAAAAATAAAACAGGGTGCAAAGAGCAAATAACCTCCTGAACAGATTTCGTGTAGTCTCATTCAGAGAAGAAAACTGAAAAAACAGGAACAGGGAGGGATGGGAAGGTACTTTCTATGTTAGACTGGTTGCCAACCAAGGCTCTAGAACTTAATCTGTCCTGTTGTCAAAAAGATACTTAGAGGAACAGAAAATAGAGAGTTGTGGAAAAGCATGATAATACACAACCCAAACGGATTTAACACTAAAAAAAAATAAAAATAAAAAATAAGAAAGTTTTTCAAAGACAAAATATAGATGTAAAAAAGTTGCATTATGCTAATCTTTCAAGAGTTCTACTAGCCTTGAAAATCTGGCATACGTATTCATGGCATTTTTGGGTGGGGGTGTCTGTTACTGAAAAACCAGGCATATTACTTTTTATGTTTCTTTTGTTGGTTTGTTTTTGTTGTTTTTGTTTTGCCAACAAAGAGAACATGCATTTATTTTATGCAGAAATCTAAAAAATAAAATGTCTATTGTTTGTATGTTAAATTATTTCCACTTGCGATGTTGACTTGTGTTTGTAGTGCTATTATTGGTAAGCTAATATTGACGACAGTTTTTCATTAAGTGGAAATTGATATGTTTTGCTTTCAGTCTGCTTTCAAAATAAATCTACCCACACACATTGATTGAATGAGTGAAAGAAAATCGTCAGAGAAAAAGAAAGGGAATAGTAAAAACTACGGAATTTACGGTGAGCAATCTATTGAACGTCTTCCATAGATAAGCTAAGATACCCATGTTTCCTCTGTTTGAAAATTGCGCGTCTTTGTTCAGCTGATGTCAGTCTGACTTCCTTTGGAGATGAGGAGAGACTATCTTTTTGTGGGTCAGCTATTTGATATTTAGGTCAAGGCTTGGGTAAAGGTATAACAGACTAAAAAGTTTAAATATTTGGCCGGTTGTTTTCACCTGAAGTTGTTTGAAATGGTAGAAGTGATTTTTCCACTATTTATTCTTTTGATTTTCTGGTATACACACAATTAGGTACCTCCACTAAATCGCTGAAAAACAGCATAATGGCATAGTATGAAGTAAAAAAAAACCCAAAAGCTTAATAAAAAAGAACTTTTTCCATCAAAATGTGTAAGAGGAAAGATCAAAGTATTTTTAATTATTTTTAAAAATTTTAATCACTTCTTAATACGTTTGAAATTTTTGGTAAAAATCTTATGATTTTATCGAGGTAAGCAAATCGTTTCGAGAGTTTACAATGGAAAACGTAATAACTCAGTTTTTTTTTGGTTTTTTTTCCGATAACAAACACATTAATTTGGAAAATTTTGCAAAAATCAAATAATTGTCAGATTTTAATGAAACTTTCAGAAGGTATTAACAAATGATTGAAATTATTTTTGAAATTATTATTTTTAAAACATCTTGGTAAAAATATTATTTATGATTTTTTTTTACATCTGTTACCTCACTCCACGTAAATTCATGAAATTTTAAGAAATTAAATTTTTGTTTGAAAATTTGGTTTTATTAAGTTGAAACACAGGACATTGGCGAATGTAAATCATCTATTATTTTTTGAAAAATTTTGCCTGTTTCCGAAAATCAACTTGCAATATAGTAAAATAAAAAGTGCAATATAACTCTAACATTTAAGCTTTTAATTGCTTGAATAAATTATATAGATTAAGGACATTAGTACCAAGAATAAAAGAATTTTTCGTTTACTAATGAAATTTTAAAAAAATTGTTTTCCTTTTCTATTTTTATTTATTTTATTTTTAATTATAATAACTTATAAAGTTCCAAAAATATTTTAAAATACTTCAAAGATTTCTTGGAATTAATTTATAAAACTATTAAGCGAAGATTGTATTTACTAATCAAAAATTAAAAAGTTTAATAAAAATCCTTGTGCCTCCCTATTTTTAAAATAATAAATTTTGTGTGTGTGTATTTGAAGTTTTTTGTACAGTAATTTCTATGTGTAAATCAAAAGCTCATGTGTTTCAGAGATTCTTCCCCTTGGGGGAAAAACATTTATACAATTATGTCACACTTGTGATCGCCATACACTTATCTTATCTCTCATCCATCAACTTATTAACACATTTGAAATATGGAGGACAGGTAAAAAAGTTCAACTCTGTGATTAAGAAATAGTTTTATTCTAGAATTTCATGCTATAAATGAGTAATACTTGTAAATCAGATTAATTTAACATTACATTTGCTAATTTTCTAAAAAAAAATACTGTCACAGATGTATATTTTATTTTGCAATATTTTTAAAACCGAGAATTAACTTTTGTTTACAAAATGAGTCGATTGTTCAGAAATGTCCGAAAATTTGAAAAGTTAAAAAAAAATTGAAAAATTTCAGATTCCAATGAATATAATTCCTGTTTGAAATACACCAGAGAATTTTGCTTTCTGGAAATAGTAAAGTTAATCATTTAGCTTTCAATTAAAAATGTTTAAAAACTTTTTTATCTTTAAAAATTCATTTTAAAAGTGACTTATTGAAAATGAGTGGAGGCACCTCCACAAAATAGAGATGGAGGAAAGATTAAATAAAAATATATAATGAAATTATGTCTCTCTAGTTTTTGTTTCTTCAGGGGACCATCCAGCAGGCATTACCTCTCCTTCAGAAGTAGGACTGGGGTCCTAAAAAAAGAGGAAGTGCCAAGGAGAGTTGAGCAGTTTTTCCATATTAATGTTGGTACAGGTTAAAAATATTTTAAATCTTGACCTTGTGTCACATTCAGTGACAACGTAGGCGCACTAAAAATACTTTTTGTTCAGCAAATTTGCGAACAAAAAAACTTATTTAATTGAAATTCATCTTAAAACAAACATATCTCAAATGCGCTTTTCCCCTATTTGTTTAATAATCATTTTACTCCCAGGAAAGCTAAGACTACGACTGGTGTGCAGAGGGGGTTACAATGAGAGAAAATGCATGTGCAGGATGCTGAAGAAAGGCTAAGTTTTGGATGAGATTTAAGGAAATAGATGATGGCAATTGACATTGCGTTTAAACTTTTGTTGATTATAGTTATTAGGGCAGCAAGTATATGGAAGAGGTTTTACTTACAGGCGAAGGAGCGAGAAAAGAAACAGGTAGAGTAGAAGTGGTGGTTACATTTGACTATTTTGACATTGAGGTGGGACCTAGCTGCCAATCTAGTAGCACGAGTAAATTCATGTTGTCGGGGCACCAGGGAAAGACGCTTGTAAAAGCAGAAGCCGCAAAAATATTTGGGAGAAAAGACAGGGAAGCCACATCCCATTGGTGAGAAAGTGACTGATTTTGAGTTACTAAGTCAGGATCAGTTACGTTGCAGATCTTCTTTGGATTTTGTTGAAAGACACCCCCACCTCCCGGGGGTGGGGTGGCTTAGCATGAATAGCAGGAGCACCCAACAATATTCAATGATTGGACAAAAAATTCATTTTGGCTTTCTTACAGAATCCAAAACTAAAAAAAACCCCTTTATCATGACTTCTCAAAGTTAAAAAAAAAAAACAAAACTAAATGAAAAACTGAAATTTGTTATCGGCATTTGTTTTTATATGTTACTATCCTTGAAGAATCAAATTACATTTCATTTTTATTTTATTTTATTTATTTATTTATTGCACTTTAAGCAATCAGGTGCATATTTATTTTGGCTTCCACGGGTTTGAGCAATTTACAATGAATTTAGACAGTTGGAGCAATTTGCAATGAATTTAGACAGCCAACTGCCCCACCTCTTATTAATTTTTGTAAAATTTAATAAAAATATTTCTATATATAAAAATATTTAATGTATTTGTTTGAAAATTATTTTTAATAAATGCCAAGATATTTGCAGATATTCAAATGCAATGAAATGTGTTATGACCAGCTTTAAACGTGATTTTATTAAGTGTGGGTTGTTTGGATTTAATGTAGATGGCCTCCAATATCTGAAGGTTCTTTTTAAAGTGTGTATTATAGCCTCTCTGAAGATGGCTCATGTGAGCCGAAAGCTTAGAACCAAATTAATAGAAAACTATCCAAATTTTGGAGAATTTTTGTCTTCATTTTCAACTGAAATTAAAGCCAAAATACGATGTTTAAACAGCTCATGATTAAACATAATAGACTTTCATTGTCTCTTATATTTAACAATATATATATGACTGATATATGTATGTATATAAATGGATTAAAACTTAATTGGGCGATTAAAGTTTATTGCATTACTGGAAAGGCATGGGGGGAAAGGAACTCTGATTCCTTTTACAACCAAAAAATATGCCATTGAAGATTCACAAGTCACTTAGAATGACCTACAATGACATTATTGAAGTCTTGGCTTTTATCAGTGTAAACATTCGTTAAAACGCTTCCAGTGGAGCCAAAATGTCTCTGATGCACAGACTTTTAGAAACTCATTTGAAAAAATATTGTCCTATATTTCCTCCCTTGCTTACGAAAAGTAAAAATGAACATTAGAAGAAAAAAACACATACTTCTTTCAACCACACAAAACATTATTGCAACTCCACACACAGACACACACACACACACACGGTGTGTGTGTGTTCGTGTATATATATTTTTGATATGTATAGAGTGAATCAAAATTCTGTTAACATTTATAATTTTTTGTTACAGGTTTACCTTACGCATGACTGACTGACTGACATTGGAGCACAGAAGGGTGGTTGCAAACTTGATGGAAGCATTTGGATTGGCAACGAGAATTTGCTGAATGATTTTCAGATTATCACCCACCAATTTATCGCATCTATGACAGGTTTGTATCCACTGGATCAGTAAAAGACAACTCAAGGAAATGAAAGGCAATCCAGAACAGGCAGACGTAACTTGAACATTGCTACCATGCAACAGGCTTTACTACTGAGTTCATCTAAATTGACAAGACGTTGCAGTCTGAAAACAGGGATTCCACAGAGAACAGTATGCCGAATTCTATCCAGACTTTGGCATGCAACCATAACAATCGTCAACAAGTTGTCTAAACTTTGACAGCTCAGTAAAAATGATTTCAAGTAGAATGCCTGAAATGTCAAATGGGATTCAGTGATGAAGCCACCTTTCATGCAAGTGGTCGTGGTAAGCAACATAACACCATTTCTGGTGCAAAATCCATGTATCATTTGAGAGCATGAATGGGCCCCAGAAAGTAAATGTGTGGTGTGCTCTAACTGCTACTGTTGTAATTGGCCCATATTTTTTGATTCAATGGTGACTGCTAATGTTTATTTACAAATGCTGCAAAAGTTTGCCATTGATAACATATCAGATGAGCAGGCTATTTCCAACAGGATGGTACACTGCCTCATTTTGCCCAAACTGTTCAAGCTTGTCTTGATCAAACTTTCCTAAATCATTGGATAGGTTACCATTGGCAGGGGAGTGTGGTGGCCATGCCAATGACCACCACACTCCCCTGATCTGACACCATGTGACTTGCTGGATTATGGGGTATAATAAAGGATCACATGTATAGCAAAAAAGTTAGACACATCAAAGAAATCAAGGACAGAATAAAAGGTGTCAATGTCAAACTTTAGCCATGGAATGTGTGTCAAGGCACTTAATTATACTGTTGATTGCTGGTTTTTGCACATCAATCATGCTATGGTGGACAGGTGGAGATTGTTTAAATGGCTACTGAATAAATGATTCCTTTCATAATAGTGTTAACATAATTTTGACTCACTCTGTATATATTGCTTACATAAATGTAATGTGTGTGCGTGTGTGTGTTAAAATTAGAGAAATCTTATTCCATGGTTAAACACCACATATAGATATTAAGTAATTCATCAAGTTTTATTAGACCTCAACAGAATGCAAAAAGCACTGGACGGCCGTTTTCGTCGTATATTTGGGACTCATCAGCAGTGCGCATCCGCTGCCAGGGAATTGAAATCCAGCCAGTTGTGTTATCAAGCAAATGTCATACCAACTGTACCACTGGCTCCGGTGACGAAGGTAACGAATTAAACTCGATAAAGCACCGCTCATTGACATATTCCGTGGTGAAACTCATCCAACTTGAAAGTAGTTGTGGCTCTGGGAAGCCTCCATGTTGAGTCTGAGGCCCTGTGGGTAGATAAATGGATGTTCAACATTGCCATCACTAGTGATCACTCGAAACACCATGATGTTAACTGGATATATCATCCAGCTCTTTCTAAATCCTTTGTGTTGTCCTCAGATTAACACCCAAATCAGTCAGTTAAGTGCCATATAGTGATACAAGCTTCGGGTGATCATATCTCGAAAAGAGACATGACTGAATGGGCAGAAGGTTATCCTTTTTCTGCAGTAGACTGGTTGCCAGCCAAGGCTATACAACCCAATCTGTCCCTTTATTTAACCCATAACTGGAGGGAAGAGACAGATTAATACCTTTCCCAAGGGTATTTGCGCGTAAGTGAATGCAAGGAATTCAACTGGAATTCGAACTCGGCTCCCCGATTTGTTCTGATTCGATATCCTGCACCACAACGCACATCCGGTGCAAATGCCAAGCAGTACTGCATCCATTTTCTGACTTCTGGTGGAGTCAATTGCGTAATGGTGATCTTTTCTACGAACAATTCCCAACTGACCCCTACTATACTGTGTCGTCGACAAAATAAAAAAATCAAAATATTAAATAGCGACCATTTACCATCGCACACCAGATATATTTGCATTTTTTTTCTCTTTCTCTATTACTAACTATTGAAGTTGAAGTTTTCTTTTTCTTTTTAATGTTTGAATGATTGCATTAATAATTAAAAGAGTGATGCCAGGACGAGGCATCCATTCAGAGCTGATGATCTCCAGTCTATCCGACAGGCGCTCATCGACATTTACTCAGTGACTTTTGTGTGTTTGCGTCTATGAATTTGTGTCAGTCATCCTATTTAATGTCTCTTATTATTTGTGTAAATCTTTGTCCGTAGGTCTTTCTTCGCTCAAGGCTGGTATGTGTTACCCCACACCCACGCACATACACCTTTAAGGACGACAGAGCCATATGACTTTTTGGTCGATTCACCCCATCATGTTGTGGTGGGGGTTGTCGTCTCTGCTAAGAAATAATTATACACACCAATTTTTTAAAATATTTTTATGCCTTTCAAACAATTGAATTCGTCATGAGTGTGGGGAGGTGTGGTAGAGCGCTTAATACCAAAATGTCCCTGATCTCCGTATAATTTATAACTTATATCAAATGGAGTTCTTTTTTATGAATTAAGTTTATTTTATACTGATCATAGTATGTTCTGTGTGTGACGTGTGGGCGTTATGAATGTAGGTCAGTTAAAAATTCATTCGTATGTCAAGAAAGAAAGAGGAAGTGTAATATAGTTGAAAAGAAAGCAAGATTTAATTAGAAGAGAAAGACTGCTAAAGTAAATGTTAGTATTTGTAGCGATGTAATTAAAACAAAAGATTAAAAAAAGAAAAGATAACTGGCAAATTATGCTTGTGAAAGAAAGAATAGATAGAGCAAAATTGGAAGAGTCAAATATTGGAACACAAAAAAAGAAGGTAGGGCTTTCAACAGAGAGAGATTGAAAGAAGAGAAATTTAAATATATTTGAGAGTTGACAGAGAAAGAATTTATATTTGAGACTATAACTATATAAATATCACGCTTGGGTAAGAAAAAGTGAAAAGAAAAGAAATAACTTATTTAAGTAGTAGCAGTGTTCTTTCTCTACTAATAAAATCGAGTAGTGAACAGTTATTTTCCTTTCTCATCTCATCTGACAAACCGATCCATTCATGACACACACACTCCAGCCGTTGTTACATCAATTCTGATCTTCACTTTTTTTTCTGTCTTCTTTAAAAATGTTTTACTGGTTTGTGGCCTTGAAATTTTTTGTTAAACTTTTGATAGACGACCAGCTGTGTCGCATTTTTATTATTTATTTAGTTATTTATCAATTTATTTTTTACTTTCTGAGCGAGATGTTGGGTAGAAAAAACCGGCCAGAAATGACCTAGAGAAAAACCTGATAGGCCCATCCTAAAGGTTGATGAGTGCTTCTTTTTTTTCTTTCTCTTTCTATTTCTCTTTCTTTTTCTTCTTCTCTCTTTTGACTTTATGTGACTCTCTGAAAAAAATCGCATTTTCTTTGCTGTTTCTGATTTTCCAAATAAAACCTTCTTTTTGGTCGAGCCTTAAATAATTTTATTTCAATTTTATTCCTGTTGCTCTCTCTCTTTCTCTGTTCCCCGTCACTTTTGTTGCTCTCTCTCATCCTTTCCTTTCTTTTTGATTCAATCCCGATTCAGATAATTTAATTCTGTACCACCCACCTCTCTCTATATTAAATCCGCCCAACTCACAATCCTTAACTGTCAACGCACAGATTTTATTTCCAAAATTCCAAATAAGTCTTATGTGCAAAACCTAGTCTGATACAAGGCCATGTAGAGTTTTCATTTTGAATCTAATCCACTCTCTAATCTTATGGACTACAGGAAATGTGTGCCATAGCAAAACACCCAAAACTATTTATTCGGCTTAACCTGGCACAAGCCGCAAATGAGGGGGTGCTCAATGAAAAATCAGTCGCACTACAGTAGTAATCGTATGCGAGAAACATCCTAATTCAGTTTTAAAGTTATAAAATATAAGATTAATTGGAAATAATACTCCAATCTCTTTCCTATTTTAACAAAAAGTAACTTTTAAAAAAACCTTTTTTTATTTTTTTAAATCATATCACCACGAGCAAAGCGGTAACGCCACTGATGTGCGGGGGCTACATAGGAGTGAAAAGATTGGAAAAGAAAA
>JBBBDQ010016419.1:0-22493 GCA_037127315.1 Ascarosepion bandense | reverse complement strand
ATATTATGCCTCAAGATTGAACTGATCAATTTGTTTCAAGAGGAACAAAACACTTGACATACCCCAAAAGATTTTATGTACACAAACTGGTGAGGAAACATATTAGAAATGCCTCAAGATTGAACTGATCAATTTGTTTCAAGAAGAACAAAACACTTGACATACCCCAAAAATTTTATGTACACAAACTGGTGAGGAAACATATTAGAAATGCCTCAAGATTGAACTGATCAATTTGTTTCAAGAAGAACAAAACACTTGACATACCCCAAAAATTTTATGTACATAGCTGGTGAGGAAACATATTAGAAATGCCTCAAGATTGAACTGATCAATTTGTTTTTACCAAGAAGAACAAAACACTTGACATACCCCAAAATTTTATGTACACAAACTGGTGAGGAAACATATTAGAAATGCCTCAAGATTGAACTGATCAATTTGTTTCAAGAAGAACAAAACACTTGACATACCCCAAAAATTTTATGTACACAAACTGGTGAGGAAACATATTAGAAATGCCTCAAGATTGAACTGATCAATTTGTTTCAAGAAGAACAAAACACTTGACATACCCAAAAATTTTATGTACACAAACTGGTGAGGAAACATATTAGAAACACACTCAAGATTGAACTGATCAATTTGTTTCAAGAAGAACAAAACACTTGACATACCCCAAGAATTTTATACACAAACTGGTGAGAAACATATTAGAAATGCCTCAAGATTGAACTGATCAATTTGTTTCAAGAGGAACAAAACACCGAAGCATACCCCAAGAATTTTATGTACACAAGCTGGTGAGGAAACATATTAGAAATGCCTCAAGATTGAACTGATCAATTTGTTTCAAGAGGAACAAAACACTTGACATACCCCAAAAATTTTATGTACACAAACTGGTGAGGAAACATATTAGAAATGCCTCAAGATTGAACTGAACAATTTGTTTCAAGAAGAACAAAACACTTGACATACCCCAAAAATTTTATGTGCACAAACTGGTGAGGAAACATATTAGAAATGCCTCAGATTGAACTGATCAATTTGTTTCAGGAGAACAAAACACTTGACATACCCCCAAAAATTTTATGTACACAAACTGGTGAGGAAACATATTAGAAATGCCTCAAGATTGAACTGATCAATTTGTTTCAAAGAAGAACAAAAAACACTTGACATACCCCAAAAATTTTATGTACACAAACTGGTGAGGAAACATATTAGAAATGCCTCAGAATTGAACTGATCAATTTGTTTCAAAGAAGAACAAAACACTTGACATACCCCAAAAATTTTATGTACAAACTGGTGAGGAAACATATTAGAAATGCCTCAAGATTGAACTGATCAGTTTGTTTCAAGAAGAACAAAACACTTGACATACCCCAAAAATTTTATGTACACAAACTGGTGAGAAAACATATTAGAAATGCCTCAAGATTGAACTGATCAATTTGTTTCAAGAAGAACAAAACACTTGACATACCCCAAAAATTTTATGTACACAAACTGGTGAGAAAAAATATTAGAAATGCCTCAAGATTGAACTGATCAATTTGTTTCAAGAGGAACAAAACACTTGACATACCCCAAAAATTTTATGTACACAAACTGGTGAGAAAACTTATATTAGAAATGCCTCAAGATTGAACTGATCAATTTGTTTCAAGAAGAACAAAACACTTGACATACCCCAAAAATTTTATGTACACAAACTGGTGAGGAAACATATTAGAAATGCCTCAAGATTGAACTGATCAATTTGTTTCAAGAAGAACAAAACACTTGACATACCCCAAAAATTTTATGTACACAAACTGGTGAGAAACATATTAGAAATGCCTCAAGATTAGGCTGATCAATTTGTTTCAAGAGGAACAAAACACTTGACATACCCAAAAATTTTATGTACACAAACTGGTGAGGAAACATATTAGAAATGCCTCAAGATTGAACTGATCAATTTGTTTCAAGAGGAACAAAACACTTGACATACCCCAAAAATTTTATGTACACAAACTGGTGAGAAACATATTAGAAATGCCTCCAAGATTGAACTGATCAATTTGTTTCAAGAAGAACAAAACATGACACTTTTAAAAATTTTATGTACACAAACTGGTGAGGAAACATATTAGAAATGCACTCAAGTTGAACTGATCAATTTGTTTCAGAAGGAACAAAACACTTGACATACCCCAAAAAATTTGCCTTTAAACTGGTGAGAAAACATATTAGAAATGCCTCAAGATTGAACTGATCAATTTGTTTCAAGAAAGAACAAAACACTTGACATACCCCAAAAATTTTATGTACACAAACTGGTGAGGAAACATATTAGAAATGCCTCAAGATTGAACTGATCAATTTGTTTCAAGAAGAACAAAACACTTGACATACCCCAAAATTTTATGTTACTGAAACTGGTGAGGAAACATATTAGAAATGCCTCAAGATTGAACTGATCAATTTGTTTCAAGAAGAACAAAAAACACTTGACATACCCCAAAAATTTTATGTACACAAACTGGTGAGGAAACATATTAGAAATGCCTCAAGATTAGACAGTCAATTTGTTTCAAGAAGAACAAAACACTTGACATACCCCAAAAATTTTATGTACACAAACTGGTGAGGAAACATATTAGAAATGCCTCAAAGATTGAACTGATCAATTTGTTTCAAGAAGAACAAAACACTTGACATACCCCAAAAATTTTATGTACACAAACTGGTGAGGAAACATATTAGAAATGCCTCAAGATTGAACTGATCAATTTGTTTCAAGAGGAACAAAACACTTGACATACCCCAAAAATTTTATGTACACAAACTGGTGAGAAAACATATTAGAAATGCCTCAAGATTGAACTGATCAATTTGTTTCAAGAAAGACAAAACACTTGACATACCCCAAAAATTTTATGTACACAAACTGGTGAGGAAACATATTAGAAATGCCTCAAGATTGAACTGATCTGATTGTTTCAAGAAGAACAAAACACTTGACATACCCCAAAAATTTTATGTACACAAACTGGTGAGGAAACATATTAGAAATGCCTCAAGATTGAACTGATCAATTTGTTTCAAGAGAAAGACAAAACATACATTTTTACCCCAAAAATTTTATGTACACAAGCTGGTGAGGAAACATATTAGAAATGCCTCAAGATTGAACTGATCAATTTGTTTCAAGAGGAACAAAAACACTTGACATACCCCAAAAATTTTATGTACACAAACTGGTGAGGAAACATATTAGAAATGCCTCAAAGATTGAACTGATCAATTTGTTTCAAGAAGAACAAAACACTTGACATACCCCCAAAAATTTTATGTACACAAGCTGGTGAGGAAACATGTTAAATGCCTCAAGATTGAACTGATCAATTTGTTTCAAGAAGAACAAAACACTTGACATACCCCAAAAATTTTATGTACACAAACTGGTGAGGAAACATATTAGAAATGCCTCAGATTGAACTGATCAATTTGTTTCAAGAGGAACAAAACACTTGACATACCCCAAAAATTTTATGTACACAAACTGGTGAGGAAACATATTAGAAATGCCTCAAGATTGAACTGATCAATTTGTTTCAAGAGAAGAACAAAACACTTGACATACCCCAAAAATTTTATGTACACAAGCTGGTGAGGAAACATATTAGAAATACTCCAAGATTGAACTGATCAATTTGTTTCAAGAAGAACAAAACACTTGACATACCCCAAAAATTTTATGTACACAAACTGGTGAGAAACATATTAGAAATGCCTCAAGATTAGACAGTCAATTTGTTCAAGAAGAACAAAACACTTGACATACCCCAAAAATTTTATGTACACAAGCTGGTGAGGAAACATATTAGAAATGCCTCAAGATTGAACTGATCAATTTGTTTCCAAGAGGAACAAACACTTGACATACCCCAAAAATTTTATGTACACAAACTGGTGAGAAACATGTGAAATGCCTCAAGATTGAACTGATCAATTTGTTTTCAAGAAGAACAAAACACTTGACATACCCCAAAAATTTTATGTACACAAGCTGGTGAGGAAACATATTAGAAATGCCTCAAGATTGAACTGATCAATTTGTTTCAAGAGGAACAAAACACTTGACATACCCCAAAAATTTTATGTACACAAACTGGTGAGGAAACATATTGAGGCCTCAAAGTTGAACTGATCAATTTGTTTCAAGAAGAACAAAACACTTGACATACCCCAAAAATTTTATGTACACAAACTGGTGAGGAAACATATTAGAAATGCCTCAAGATTGAACTGATCAATTTGTTTCAAGAGGAACAAAACACTTGACATACCCCAAAAATTTTATGTACACAAACTGGTGAGGAAACATATTAGAAATGCCTCCAAGATTGAACTGATCAATTTGTTTCAAGAAGAACAAAACACTTGACATACCCCAAAAAATTTTTATGTACACAAACTGGTGAGGAAACATATTAGAAATGCCTCAAGATTGAACTGATCAATTTGTTTCAGAGAAGAACAAAACACTTGACATACCCCAAAAATTTTATGTACACAAACTGGTGAGGAAACATATTAGAAATGCCTCAAGATTGAACTGATCAATTTGTTCCAAGAGGAACAAAACATGACATACCCCAAAATTTTATGTACACAAACTGGTGAGGAAACATATTAGAAATGCCTCAAGATTGAACTGATCAATTTGTTTCAAGAAGAACAAAACACTTGACATACCCCAAAAATTTTATGTACACAAACTGGTGAGGAAACATATTAGAAATGCCTCAAGATTGAACTAGTCAATTTGTTTCAAGAGGAACAAAACACTTGACATACCCCAAAAATTTTATGTACACAAACTGGTGAGAAACATATTAGAAATGCCTCAAGATTGAACTGATCAATTTGTTTCAAGAAGAACAAAACACTTGACATACCCCAAAAATTTTATGTACACAAACTGGTGAGGAAACATATTAGAAATGCCTCAAGATTGAACTGATCAATTTGTTTCAAGAAGAACAAAACACTTGACATACCCCAAAAATTTTATGTGCACAAACTGGTGAGAAACATATTAGAAATGCCTCAAGATTGAACTGATCAATTTGTTTCAAGAAGAACAAAACACTTGACATACCCCAAAATTTTATGTACACAAACTGGTGAGAAAACATATTAGAAATGCCTCAAAGATTGAACTGATCAATTTGTTTCAAGAAGAACAAAACACTTGACATACCCCCAAAAATTTTATGTACACAAGCTGGTGAGGAAACATGTTAAATGCCTCAAGATTGAACTGATCAATTTGTTTCAAGAAGAACAAAACACTTGACATACCCCAAAATTTTATGTACACAAACTGGTGAGGAAACATATTAGAAATGCCTCAAGATTGAACTGATCAATTTGTTTCAAGAGGAACAAAACACTTGACATACCCCAAAATTTTATGTACACAAACTGGTGAGGAAACATATTAAAATGCCTCAAGATTGAACTGATCAATTTGTTTCAAGAAGAACAAAACACTTGACATACCCCAAAAATTTTATGTACACAAACTGGTGAGAAAACATATTAGAAATGCCTCCAAGATTGAACTGATCAATTTGTTTCAAGAAGAACAAAACACTTGACATACCCCAAAAATTTTATGTACACAAACTGTTGAGGAAACATATTAGAAATGCCTCAAGATTGAACTGATCAATTTGTTTCAAGAGGAACAAAACACTTGACATACCCCAAAAATTTTATGTACACAAACTGGTGAGAAAACATATTAGAAATGCCTCAAGATTGAACTGATCAATTTGTTTCAAGAAGAACAAAACACTTGACATACCCCAAAAATTTTATGTACACAAACTGGTGAGAAAACATATTAGAAATGCCTCAAGATTGAACTGATCAATTTGTTTCAAGAAGAACAAAACACTTGACATACCCCAAAAATTTTATGTACACAAACTGGTGAGGAAACATATTAGAAATGCCTCAAAGATTGAACTGATCAATTTGTTTCAAGAAGAACAAAACACTTGACATACCCCAAAAATTTTATGTACACAAACTGGTGAGGAAACATATTAGAAATGCCTCAAGATTGAACTGATCAATTTGTTCCAAGAGGAACAAAACACTTGACATACCCCAAAAATTTTATGTACACAAACTGGTGAGGAAACATATTAGAAATGCCTCAAGATTAGACAGTCAATTTGTTTCAAGAGGAACAAAACACTTGACATACCCCAAAAATTTTATGTACACAAACTGGTGAGGAAACATATTAGATATGCCTCAAGATTGAACTGATCAATTTGTTTCAAGAAGAACAAGACACTTGACATACTGAAATTTTATGTACACAAACTGGTGAGAAAACATATTAGAAATGCCTCAAGATTGAACTGATCAATTTGTTTTCAGAGAACAAAACACTTGACATACCCCCCAAAAATTTTATGTACACAAACTGGTGAGGAAACATATTAGAAATGCCTCAAGATTGAACTGATCAATTTGTTTCAAGAAGAACAAAACACTTGACATACCCCCAAAAATTTTATGTACACAAGCTGGTGAGGAAACATATTAGAAATGCCTCAAGATTGAACTGATCAATTTGTTTCAAGAAGAACAAAACACTTGACATACCCCAAAAATTTTTATGTACACAACTGGTGAGAAACATATTAGAAATGCCTCAAGATTGAACTGATCAATTTGTTTCAAGAAGAACAAAACACTTGACATACCCCAAAAATTTTATGTACACAAGCTGGTGAGGAAACATATTAGAAATGCCTCAAGATTGAACTGATCAATTTGTTTCAAGAGGAACAAAACACTTGACATACCCCAAAAATTTTATGTACACAAACTGGTGAGGAAACATATTAGAAATGCCAAGATTGAACTGATCAATTTGTTTCAAGAAGAACAAAACACTTGACATACCCCAAAAATTTTATGTACACAAGCTGGTGAGAAACATATTAGAAATACCTCAAGATTGAACTGATCAATTTGTTTCAAAGAAGAACAAAACACTTGACATACCCCAAAAATTTTATGTACACAAACTGGTGAGAAAACATATTAGAAATGCCTCAAGATTGAACTGATCAATTTGTTTCAAGAAGAACAAAACACTTGACATACCCCAAAAATTTTATGTACACAAACTGGTGAGGAAACATATTAGAAATGCCTCAAGATTGAACTGATCAATTTGTTTCAAGAGGAACAAAACACTTGACATACCCCAAAAATTTTATGTACACAAACTGGTGAGGAAACATATTAGAAATGCCTCAAGATTGAACTGATCAATTTGTTTCAAGAAGAACAAAACACTTGACATACCCCAAAAATTTTATGTACACAAACTGGTGAAGAAACATATTAGAAATGCCTCAAGATTGAACTGATCAATTTGTTTCAAGAAGAACAAAACACTTGACATGCACCCAAAAATTTTATGTACACAAACTGGTGAGGAAACATATTAGAAATGCCTCAAGATTGAACTGATCAATTTGTTTCAAGAAGAACAAAACACTTGACCCTTCCCAAAATTTTATGTACACAAACTGGTGAGGAAACATATTAGAAATGCCTCAAGATTGAACTGATCAATTTGTTTCAAGAGGAACAAAACACTTGACATACCCCAAAATTTTATGTACACAAACTGGTGAGGAAACATATTAGAAATGCCTCAAGATTGAACTGATCAATTTGTTTCAAGAGGAACAAAACACTTGACATACCCCAAAAATTTTATGTACACAAACTGGTGAGGAAACATATTAGAAATGCCTCAAGATTGAACTGATCAATTTGTTTCAGAAGAACAAGACACTTGACATGCCCCAAAAATTTTATGTACACAAACTGGTGAGAAAACATATTAGAAATGCCTCAAGATTGAACTGATCAATTTGTTTCAAGAGGAACAAAACACTTGACATACCAAAAATTTTATGTACACAAACTGGTGAGGAAACATATTAGAAATGCCTCAAGATTGAACTGATCAATTTGTTTCAAGAAAAACAAAACACTTGACATACCCCAAAAATTTTATGTACACAAGCTGGTGAGGAAACATATTAGAAATGCCTCAAGATTGAACTGATCAATTTGTTTCAAGAAGAACAAAACACTGACATACCCCAAAAATTTTATGTACACAAACTGGTGAGGAAACATATTAGAAATGCCTCCAGATTGAACTGATCAATTTGTTTCAAGAAGAACAAAACACTTGACATACCCCAAAAATTTTATGTACAGAAGCTGGTGAGGAAACATATTAGAAATGCCTCAAGATTGAACTGATCAATTTGTTTCAAGAGGAACAAAACACTTGACATACCCCAAAAATTTTATGTACACAAACTGGTGAGGAAACATATTAGAAATGCCTCAAGATTGAACTGATCAATTTGTTTCAAGAAGAACAAAACACTTGACATACCCCAAAAAATTTTATGTACACAAGCTGGTGAGGAAACATATTAGAAATGCCTCGAAGATTGAACTGATCCAATTTGTTTCAAGAAGAACAAAACACTTGACATACCCCAAAAATTTTATGTACACAAACTGGTGAGGAAACATATTAGAAATGCCTCAAGATTGAACTGATCAATTTGTTTCAAGAAGAACAAAACACTTGACATACCCCAAAAATTTTATGTACACAAGCTGGTGAGGAAACATATTAGAAATGCCTCAAGATTGAACTGATCAATTTGTTTCAAGAGGAACAAAACACTTGACATACCCCCAAAGATTTTATGTACACAAACTGGTGAGGAAACATATTAGAAATGCCTCAAGATTGAACTGATCAATTTGTTTCAAGAAGAACAAAACACTTGACATACCCCAAAAATTTTATGTACACAAGCTGGTGAGGAAACATATTAGAAATGCCTCAAGATTGAACTGATCAATTTGTTTCAAGAAGAACAAAACACTTGACATACCCCAAAAATTTTATGTACACAAGCTGGTGAGGAAACATATTAGAAATGCACTCAAGATTGAACTGATCAATTTTGTTTCAAGAAGAACAAAACACTTGACATACCCCCAAAAATTTTATGTACACAAACTGGTGAGGAAACATATTAGAAATGCCTCCAGATTGAACTGATCAATTTGTTTCAAGAAGAACAAAACACTTGACATACCCAAAAATTTTATGTACACAAACTGGTGAGAAACATATTAGAAATGCCTCAAAATTGAACTGATCAATTTGTTTCAAGAAGAACAAAACACTTGACATACCCCTAAAATTTTATGTACACAAGCTGGTGAGGAAACATATTAGAAATGCCTCAAGATTGAACTGATCAATTTGTTTCAAGAAGAACAAAACACTTGACATACCCCAAAAATTTTATGTACACAAACTGGTGAGGAAACATATTAGAAATACACTCAAGATTGAACTGATCAATTTGTTTCAAGAAGAACAAAACACTTGACATACCCCAAAAATTTTATGTACACACAAGCTGGTGAGGAAACATATTAGAAATGCACTCAAAGATTGAACTGATCAATTTGTTTCAAGAGGAACAAAACACTTGACATACCCCAAAAATTTTATGTGTACACAAACTGGTGAGGAAACATATTAGAAATGCCTCAAAATTGAACTGATCAATTTGTTCCAAGAAGAACAAAACACTTGACATACCCCAAAAAATTTTATGTACACAAACTGGTGAGGAAACATATTAGAAATGCCTCAAAGATTGAACTGATCAATTTGTTTCAAGAGGAACAAAACACTTGACATACCCCAAAAAATTTTATGTACACAAGCTGGTGAGGAAACATATTAGAAATGCCTCCAAGATTGAACTGATCAATTTGTTTCAAGAAGAACAAAACACTTGACATACCCCCAAAAATTTTATGTACACAAACGGTGAGGAAACATATTACCAAAATGCCTCAAGATTGAACTGATCAATTTGTTTCAAGAAGAACAAAACACTTGACATACCCCAAAAATTTTATGTACACAAGCTGGTGAGGAAACATATTAGAAATGCCTCAAGATTGAACTGATCAATTTTGTTTCAAGAAGAACAAAACACTTGACATACCCCAAAAATTTTATGTACACAAGCTGGTGAGGAAACATATTAGAAATGCCTCAAGATTAGACTGATCAATTTGTTTCAAGAGGAACAAAACACTTGACATACTAAAGAATTTTATGTACACAAACTGGTGAGAAACATATTAGAAATGCCTCAAGATTAGACAGTCAATTTGTTTCAAGAAGAACAAAACACTTGACATACCCCAAAAATTTTATGTACACAAGCTGGTGAGGAAACATATTAGAAATGCCTCCAAGATTGAACTGATCAATTTGTTTCAAGAAGAACAAAACACTTGACATACCCCAAAAAAATTTTATGTACACAAACTGGTGAGGAAACATATTAGAAATGCCTCAAGATTGAACTGATCAATTTGTTTCAAGAAGAACAAAACACTTGACATACCCCAAAAATTTTATGTACACAAACTGGTGAGGAAACATATTAGAAATGCCTCAAGATTGAACTGATCAATTTGTTTCAAGAAGAACAAAACACTTGACATACCCCAAAAATTTTATGTACACAAACTGGTGAGGAAACATATTAGAAATGCCTCAAGATTGAACTGATCAATTTGTTTCTGAAAGAACAAAACACTTGACATACCCCAAAAATTTTATGTACACAAACTGGTGAGAAACATATGAGAAATGCCTCAGATTGAACTGATCAATTTGTTTCAAGAAGAACAAAACACTTGACATACCCCAAAAATTTTATGTACACAAACTGGTGAGGAAACATATTAGAAATGCCTCAAGATTGAACTGATCAATTTGTTTCAAGAAGAACAAAACACTTGACATACCCCAAAAATTTTATGTACACAAACTGGTGAGAAACATATTAGAAATGCCTCAAGATTGAACTGATCAATTTGTTTCAAGAAGAACAAAACACTTGACATACCCCAAAGTACTGTACACAAACTGGTGAGGAAACATATTAGAAATGCCTCAAGATTGAACTGATCAATTTGTTTCAAGAAGAACAAAACACTTGACATACCCCAAAAATTTTATGTACACAAACTGGTGAGGAAACATATTAGAAATGCCTCAAGATTGAACTGATCAATTTGTTTCAAGAAGAACAAAACACTTGACATACCCCAAAAATTTTATGTACACAAACTGGTGAGGAAACATATTAGAAATGCCTCAAGATTGAACTGATCAATTTTGTTTCAAGAAGAACAAAACACTTGACATACCCCAAAAATTTTATGTACACAAACTGGTGAGGAAACATATTAGAAATGCCTCAAGATTGAACTGATCAATTTGTTCCAAGAAGAACAAAACACTTGACATACCCCAAAAATTTTATGTACACAAGCTGGTGAGGAAACATATTAGAAATGCCTCAAGATTGAACTGATCAATTTGTTTCAAGAGGAACAAAACACTTGACATACCCCAAAAATTTTATGTACACAAATGTGGTGAGGAAACATATTAGAAATGCCTCAAGATTGAACTGATCAATTTGTTTCAAGAGGAACAAAACCTTGACATACCCCAAAAATTTTATGTACACAAACTGGTGAGGAAACATATTAGAAATGCCTCAAAGATTGAACTGATCAATTTGTTTCAAGAGAACAAAACACTTGACATACCCCAAAAATTTTATGTACACAAACTGGTGAGGAAACATATTAGAAATGCCTCAAAGATTGAACTGATCAATTTGTTTCAAGAGGAACAAAACACTTGACATACCCCAAAAATTTTATGTACACAAACTGGTGAGGAAACATATTAGAAATGCCTCAAAGATTGAACTGATCAATTTGTTTCAAGAGGAACAAAACACTTGACATACCCCAAAAATTTTATGTACACAAACTGTTGAGGAAACATATTAGAAATGCCTCAAGATTGAACTGATCAATTTGTTTCTGAAGAGAACAAAACATACAGCATACCCCAAAAATTTTATGTACACAAACTGGTGAGGAAACATATTAGAAATGCTCAAGATTGAACTGATCAATTTGTTTCAAGAGGAACAAAACACTTGAGCACTTTTAAAAATTTTATGTACACAAACTGGTGAGGAAACATATTAGAAATGCCTCAAGATTGAACTGATCAATTTGTTTCAAGAGAACAAAGAGCACTTGACATACCCCAAAAATTTTATGTACACAAACTGGTGAGAAACATATTAGAAATGCCTCACTCAAGATTGAACTGATCAATTTGTTTCAAGAAGACAAAAACACTTGACATACCCCCAAAAATTTTATGTACACAAACTGGTGAGGAAACATATTAGAAATGCCTCAAGATTGAACTGATCAATTTGTTTCAAGAGGAACAAAACACTTGACATACCCCAAAAATTTTATGTACACAAGCCTTGGTGAGGAAACATATTAGAAATGCCTCAAGATTGAACTGATCAATTTGTTTCAAGAGGAACAAAACACTTGACATACCCCAAAAATTTTATGTACACAAACTGGTGAGGAAACATATTAGAAATGCCTCAAGATTGAAACCAGTCAATTTGTTCCAAAGAGGAACAAAACACTTGACATACCCCAAGAATTTTATGTACACAAACTGGTGAGAAAACATATTAGAAATGCCTCAAGATTGAACTGATCAATTTGTTTCAAGAAGAACAAAACACTTGACATACCCCAAAAATTTTTATGTACACAAGCTGGTGAGGAAATATATTCAAATGCCTCAAGATTGAACTGATCAATTTGTTTCAAGAGGAACAAAACACTTGACATACCCCAAAAATTTTATGTACACAAACTGGTGAGGAAACATATTAAAAATGCCTCAAGATTAGACACAGTCAATTTGTTTCAAGAAGAACAAAACACTTGACATACCCCAAAAATTTTATGTACACAAACTGGTGAGGAAACATATTAGAAATGCCTCAAGATTGAACTGATCAATTTGTTTCAAGAGAACAAACATGACATACCCCAAAAATTTTATGTACACAAACTGGTGAGAAACATATTAGAAATGCTCAAGATTGAACTGATCAATTTGTTTCAAGAGGAACAAAACACTTGACATACCCCAAATTTTATGTACACAAACTGGTGAGGAAACATATTAGAAATGCCTCAAGATTGAACTGATCAATTTGTTTCAAGAGGAACAAAACACTTGACATACCCCAAGAATTTTATGTACACAAACTGGTGAGGAAACATATTAAATGCACCAAGACCAGACTGATCAATTTGTTTCAAGAAGAACAAAACACTTGACATTACCCCAAAGAATTTTATGTACACAAACTGGTGAGAAAACATATTAGAAATGCCTCAAGATTGAACTGATCAATTTTATTTTGAAGAACAAAACACTTGACATACCCCAAAAATTTTATGTGCACACAAACTGGTGAGGAAACATCTTAAGAAATGCCTCAAGATTGAACTGATCAATTTGTTTTGAAGAACAAAACACTTGACATACCCCAAAAATTTTATGTACACAAACTGGTGAGGAAACATATTAGAAATGCCTCAAATTGAACTGATCAATTTGTTTCAAGAAGAACAAAACACTTGACATACCCCAAAAATTTTATGTACACAAACTGGTGAGGAAACATATTAGAAATGCCTCAAGATTGAACTGATCAATTTGTTTCAAGAGGAACAAAACACTTGACATACCCCAAAAATTTTATGTACACAAACTGGTGAGGAAACATATTAGAAATGCCTCCAAGATTGAACTGATCAATTTGTTTCAAGAAGAACAAAACACTTGACATACCCCAAAAATTTTATGTACACAAACTGGTGAGGAAACATATTAGAAATGCTCAAGATTGGGCAGTCAATTTGTTTCAAGAAGAACAAAACATGACATACCCCAAAAATTTTATGTACACAAACTGGTGAGGAAACATATTAGAAATGCCTCAAGATTGAACTGATCAATTTTGTTTCAGAAAGAACAAAACACTTGACATACCCCGAAAATTTTATGTACACAAACTGGTGAGGAAACATATTAGAAATGCCTCAAGATTGAACTGATCAATTTGTTTCCGAGGAACAAAACACTTGACATACACAAAAATTTTATGTACACAAACTGGTGAGGAAACATATTAGAAATGCCTCAAGATTGAACTGATCAATTTGTTTCAAGAAGAACAAAACATGACATACCCCAAAAATTTTGTAATACTACCAAACTGGTGAGGAAACATATTAAAGGAAAATGCCTCAAGATTGAACTGATCAATTTGTTTCAAGAAGAAGAACAAAACACTTGACATACCCCAAAAATTTTATGTACACAAACTGGTGAGGAAACATATTAGAAATGCCTCAAGATTGAACTGATCAATTTGTTTCAGAAGAACAAAACACTTGACATACCCCAAAAATTTTATGTACACAAACTGGTGAGGAAACATATTAGAAATGCCTCAAGATTGAACTGATCAATTTGTTTCAAGAAGAACAAAACACTTGACATACCCCCAAAATTTTATGTACACAAACTGGTAGAAACATATTAGAAATGCCTCAAGATTGAACTGATCAATTTGTTTCAAGAAGAACAAAACACTTGACATGCCCCAAAAATTTTATGTACACAAACTGGTGAGGAAACATATTAGAAATGCTCAAGATTGAACTGATCAATTTGTTTCAAGAAGAACAAAACACTTGACATACCCCAAAAATTTTATGTGCACACAAACTGGTGAGGAAACATATTAGAAATGCCTCAAAGATTGAACTGATCAATTTGTTTCAAGAGGAACAAAACACTTGACATACCCCAAAAAATTTTATGTACTACACAAACTGGTGAAAGAAAACATATTAGAAATGCCTCAGATTGAACTGATCAATTTGTTCAAGAAGAACAAAACATGACATACCCCAAAAATTTTATGTACACAAACTGGTGAGGAAACATATTAGAAATGCCTCAAAGATTAGAACTGATCAATTTGTTTCAAGAGGAACAAAACACTTGACATACCCCAAAAATTTTATGTACACAAACTGGTGAGAAAACATATTAGAAATGCCTCAGATTGAACTGATCAATTTGTTTCAAGAGGAACAAAACACTTGACATACCCCAAAAATTTTATGTACACAAGCTGAGGAAACATATTAGAAATGCCTCAAGATTGAACTGATCAATTTGTTTCAAGAAGAACAAAACACTTGACATACCCCAAAAATTTTATGTACACAAACTGGTGAGGAAACATATTAGAAATGCCTCAGATTGAACTGATCAATTTGTTTCAAGAGGAACAAAACACTTGACATACCCCAAAAATTTTATGTACACAAACTGGTGAGAAAACATAATAGAAATGCCTCAAGATTGAACTGATCAATTTGTTTCAAGAAGAACAAAACACTTGACATACCCCAAAAATTTTATGTACACAAACTGGTGAGAAAACATATTAGAAATGCCTCAAGATTGAACTGATCAGTTTGTTTCAAGAGGAACAAAACACTTGACATACCCCAAAAAAATTTTATGTACACAAACTGGTGAGGAAACATATTAGAAATGCCTCAAGATTGAACTGATCAATTTGTTTCCAAAGAGGAACAAAACACTTGACATACCCCAAAAATTTTATGTACACAAACTGGTGAGGAAACATATTAGAAATGCCTCAAGATTGAACTGATCAATTTGTTTCAAGAAAGACAAAACACTTATTTTAAAAATTTTATGTACACAAACTGGTGAGGAAACATATTAGAAATGCCTCAAGATTGAACTGATCAATTTGTTTCAAGAGGAACAAAACACTTGACATACCCCAAAATTTTATGTCACAAACTGGTGAGAAAACATATTAGAAATGCCTCAAGATTGAACTGATCAATTTGTTTCAAGAAGAACATAACACTTGACATATCCCCAAAAATTTTATGTACACAAACTGGTGAGGAAACATATTAGAAATGCCTCAAGATTGAACTGATCAATTTGTTTCAAGAGGAACAAAAACACTTGACATACCCCAAAATTTTATGTACACAAACTGGTGAGGAAACATATTAGAAATGCCTCAAGATTGAACTGATCAATTTGTTTTCAAGAGGAACAAAACACTTGACATACCCAAAAATTTTATGTACACAAACTGGTGAGAAAACATATTAGAAATGCCTCAAGATTGAACTGATCAATTTGTTTCAAGAAGAACAAAACACTTGACATACCCCAAAAATTTTATGTACACAAACTGGTGAGAAAACATATTAGAAATGCCTCAAGATTGAACTGATCAATTTGTTTCAAGAGGAACAAAACACTTGACATACCCCAAAAATTTTATGTACACAAACTGGTGAAGAACTATATTAGAAATGCCTCAAGATTGAACTGATCGTTGTTTCAAGAGGAACAAAACACTTGACATACCCCAAAAATTTTATGTACACAAACTGGTGAGGAAACATATTAGAAATGCCTCAAGATTGAACTGATCAATTTGTTTCAAGAAGAACAAAACATGACATACACAAAAATTTTATGTACACAAACTGGTGAGGAAACATATTAGAAATGCCTCCAAGATTGAACTGATCAATTTGTTTCAGAAGGAACAGAAACACTGTGACATACCCCAAAATTTTATGTACACAAACTGGTGAGAAAACATATTAGAAATGCCTCAAGATTGAACTGATCAATTTGTTCAAGAAGAACAAAACACTTGACATACCCCAAAAAATTTTATGTACACAAACTGGTGAGAAAACATATTAGAAATGCCTCAAGATTGAACTGATCAATTTGTTTCAGAGGGAACAAAACATGACACTTAAAAATTTTATGTACCAAAACTGGTGAGGAAACATATTAGAAATGCCTCAAGATTGAACTGATCAATTTGTTTCAAGAGGAACAAAACTACTTGACATACCCAGAATTTATGTCTTTATTGGTGAGGAAACATATTAGAAATGCCTCAAGATTGAACTGATCAATTTGTTTCAAGAGAACAAAACACTTGACATACCCCAAAAATTTTATGTACACAAACTGGTGAGAAACATATTAGAAATGCCTCAAGATTGAACTGATCAATTTGTTTCAAGAAGAACAAAACACTTGACATACCCCAAAAATTTTATGTACACAAACTGGTGAGGAAACATATTAGAAATGCCTCAAGATTGAACTGATCAATTTGTTTCAAGAGGAACAAAACACTTGACATACCCCAAAATTTTATGTACACAAACTGGTGAGAAAACATATTAGAAATGCCTCAGATTGAACTGATCAATTTGTTTCAAGAAGAACATAACACTTGACATATCCCCAAAAATTTTATGTACACAAACTGGTGAGGAAACATATTAGAAATGCCTCAAGATTGAACTGAAGATCAATTTGTTTCAAGAGGAACAAAACACTTGACATACCCCAAAAATTTTATGTACACAAACTGGTGAGGAAACATATTAGAAATGCCTCAAGATTGAACTGATCAATTTGTTTCAAGAGGAACAAAACACTTGACATACCCCAAAAATTTTACTCACACAAACTGGTGAGAAAACATATTAGAAATGCCTCAAGATTGGGCAGTCAATTTGTTTCAAGAAGAACAAAACACTTGACATACCCCAAAAATTTTATGTACACAAACTGGTGAGAAAACATATTGAAAATGCCTCCAAGATTGAACTAGTCAATTTGTTTCAAGAGGAACAAAACACTTGGTATACCCCAAAAATTTTATGTACACAAACTGGTGAGGAAACATATTAGAAATGCCTCAAGATTGAACTGATCAATTTGTTTCAAGAGGAACAAAACACCCAGCCTTATACCCCAAAAATTTTATGTACACAAACTGGTGAGGAAACATATTAGAAATGCCTCAAGATTGAACTGATCAATTTGTTTCAAGAAGAACAAAACACTTGACATACCCCAAAAATTTTATGTACACAAACTGATGAGAAACATAGTAGAAATGCCTCAAGATTGAACTGATCAATTTGTTTCAAGAGGAACAAAACACTTGACATACCCCAAAAATTTTATGTACACAAACTGGTGAGAAAACATATTAGAAATGCCTCAAGATTGAACTGATCGTTGTTTCAAGAAGAACAAAACACTTGACATACCCCAAAAATTTTATGTACACAAACTGGTGAGAAAACATATTAGAAATGCCTCAAGATTAGACAGTCAATTTGTTTCAAGGGGAACAAAACACTTGACATACCCCAAAAATTTTATGTACACAAACTGGTGAGGAAACATATTAGAAATGCCTCAAGATTGAACTGATCAATTTGTTTCAAGAGGAACAAAACACTTGACATACCCCAAAGAATTTTATGTACACAAACTGGTGAGGAAACATATTAGAAATGCCTCAAGATTGAACTGATCAATTTGTTTCAAGAAGAACAAAACACTTGACATACCCCAAAAATTTTATGTACACAAACTGGTGAGGAAACATATTAGAAATGCCTCAAGATTGAACTGATCAATTTGTTTCAAGAAGAACAAAACACTTGACATACCCCAAAAATTTTATGTACACAAACTGGTGAGGAAACATATTAGAAATATCAAGATTGAACTGATCAATTTGTTTCAAGAAGAACAAAACACTTGACATACCCCAAAAATTTTATGTACACAAGCTGGTGAGGAAACATGTTAGAAATGCCTCAAAGATTGAACTGATCAATTTGTTTCAAGAGGAACAAAACACTTGACATACCCCAAAAATTTTATGTACACAAACTGGTGAGGAAACATATTAGAAATGCCTCAGAATTGAACTGATCAATTTGTTTCAAGAGGAACAAAACACTTGACATACCCCAAAAATTTTATGTACACAAACTGGTGAGGAAACATATTAGAAATGCCTCAAGATTGAACTGATCAATTTGTTTCAAGAGGAACAAAACACTTGACATACCCCAAAAATTTTATGTACACAAACTGGTGAGAAAACATATTAGAAATGCCTCAAGATTGAACTGATCAATTTGTTTCAAAGGAACAAACACTTGACATACCCCAAAAATTTTATGTACACAAACTGGTGAGGAAACATATTAGAAATGCCTCAAGATTGAACTGATCAATTTGTTTCAAGAGGAACAAAACACTTGACATACCCCAAAAATTTTATGTACACAAACTGGTGAGGAAACATATTAGAAATGCCTCAAGATTGAACTGATCAATTTGTTTCCAGAGAACAAAACACTTGACATACCCCAAAAATTTTATGTGTACACAAGCTGGTGAGGAAACATATTAGAAATGCCTCAAGATTGAACTGATCAATTTGTTTCAAGAGGAACAAAACACTTGACATACCCCAAAAATTTTATGTACACAAACTGGTGAGGAAACATATTAGAAATGCCTCAAGATTGAACTGATCAATTTGTTTCAAGAGGAACAAAACCTTGACATACCCCAAAAATTTTATGTACACAAACTGGTGAGGAAACATATTAGAAATGCCTCAAGATTGAACTGATCAATTTGTTTCAAGAGGAACAAAACACTTGACATACCCCAAAAATTTTATGTACACAAGCTGGTGAGAAACATATTAGAAATGCCTCAAGATTGAACTGATCAATTTGTTTCAAGAGGAACAAAACACTTGACATACTCCCAAAAATTTTATGTACACAAACTGGTGAGAAGCATATTAGAAATGCCTCAAAGTTGAACTGATCAATTTGTTTCAAGAGGAACAAAACACTTGACATACCCCAAAAATTTTATGTACACAAACTGGTGAGGAAACATATTAGAAATGCCTCAAGATTGAACTGATCAATTTGTTTCAAGAGGAACAAAACACTTGACATACCCCAAAGTACATACTTTACAAACTGGTGGCAGAGGAAACATATTAGAAATGCCTCAAGATTGAACTGATCAATTTGTTTCAAGAGGAACAAAACACTTGACATACCCCAAAAATTTTATGTACACAAACTGGTGAGGAAACATATTAAATGCCTCCAAATTGAACTGATCAATTTGTTTCAAGAGGAACAAAACACTTGACATACCCCAAAAATTTTATGTACACAAGCTGGTGAGGAAACATATTAGAAATGCCTCAAGATTGAACTGATCAATTTGTTTCAAGAGGAACAAAACACTTGACATACCCCAAAAATTTTAGCACACAAACTGGTGAGGAAACATGTAGAAATGCCTCAAGATTGAACTGATCAATTTGTTTCAAGAGGAACAAACACTTGACATACCCCAAAAATTTTATGTACACAAGCTGGTGAGGAAACATATTAAGTGCCTCAAGATTGAACTGATCAATTTGTTTCAAGAGGAACAAAACACTTGACACATACCCCAAAAATTTTATGTACACAAGCTGGTGAGGAAACATATTAGAAATGCCTCAAGATTGAACTGATCAATTTGTTTCAAGAGGAACAAAACACTTGACATACCCCAAAAATTTTATGTACACAAACTGGTGAGGAAACATATTAGAAATGCCTCAAGATTGAACTGATCAATTTGTTTCAAGAGGAACAAAACACTTGACATACCCCAAAAATTTTATGTACACAAACTGGTGAGAAACTGTCTTAGAAATGCCTCAAGATTGAACTGATCAATTTGTTTCAAGAGAACAAAACACTTGACACTCACCCCAAAATTTTATCATACACCCCAAGCTGGTAGAAACATATTAGAAATGCCTCAGATTGAACTGATCAATTTGTTTCAAGAGGAACAAAACACTTGACATATACCCAAAAATTTTATGTACACAAACTGGTGAGGAAACAACTCTTCAAGATATCCAAGATTGAACTGATCAATTTGTTTCAAGAGGAACAAAACACTTGACATACCCCAAAAATTTTATGTACACAAACTGGTAGAAACATATTAGAAATGCCTCAAAGATTGAACTGATCAATTTGTTTCAAGAGGAACAAAACACTTGACATACCCCAAAAATTTTATGTACACAAACTGGTGAGGAAACATATTAGAAATGCCTCCAAAGATTGAACTGATCAATTTGTTTCAAGAGGAACAAAACACTTGACATACCCCAAAAATTTTATGTACACAAACTGGTGAGGAAACATATTAGAAATGCCTCAAGATTGAACTAGAATCCAATTTGTTTCAAGAGGAACAAACACTTGACATACCCCAAAAATTTTATGTACACAAGCTGGTGAGGAAACATGGCCAGAAATGCCTCAAGATTGAACTGATCAATTTGTTTCAAGAGGAACAAAACACTTGACATACCCCAAAAATTTTATGTACACAAACTGGTGAGGAAACATATTAGAAATGCCTCAAGATTGAACTGATCAATTTGTTTCAAGAGGAACAAAACACTTGACATACCCCAAAAATTTTATGTACACAAGCTGGTGAGGAAACATATTAGAAATGCCTCAAGATTGAACTGATCAATTTGTTTCAAGAGGAACAAAACACTTGACATACCCCAAAAATTTTATGTACACAAACTGGTGAGGAAACATATTAGAAATGCCTCAAGATTGAACTGATCAATTTGTTTCAAGAGGAACTTAAAACACTTGACATACCCCAAAAAAATTTTATGTACCAAGCTGGTGAGGAAACATATTAGAAATGCCTCAAGATTGAACTGATCAATTTGTTCAAGAGGAACAAAACACTTGACATACCCCAAAAATTTTATGTACACAAACTGGTGAGGAAACATATTAGAAATGCCTCAAGATTAGACTGATCAATTTGTTTCAAGAGGAACAAAACACTTGGCCATACCCCAAAAATTTTATACACAAGCTGGTGAGGAAACATATTAAAGGAAATGCCTCAAATTGAACTGATCAATTTGTTTCAAGAGGAACAAAACACTTGACATACCCCAAAGAATTTTATGTACACAAACTGGTGAGGAAACATATTAGAAATGCCTCAAGATTGAACTGATCAATTTGTTTCAAGAGGAACAAAACACTTGACATACCCCATTGCATGTACACAAACTGGTGAGGAAACATATTAAAAATGCCTCAAAAGATTGAACTGATCAATTTGTTTAAGAGGAACAAAACACTTGACATACCCCAAAAATTTTATGTACACAAGCTGGTGAGAAACTTATGTTAAGAAATGCCTCAAGATTGAACTGATCAATTTCTTCAAAGAGGAACAAAACATGACATACCCCAAAATTTTATGTACACAAACTGGTGAGGAAACATATTAGAAATGCCTCAAGATTGAACTGATCAATTTGTTTCAAGAAGGGAACAAAACACTTGACATA
>JBBBDQ010016418.1:0-11291 GCA_037127315.1 Ascarosepion bandense | reverse complement strand
TCAATTTGTTTCAAGAGGAACAAAACACTTGACATACCCTAAAATTTTATGTACACAAACTGGTGAGAAAACATATTAGAAATGCCTCAAGATTGAACTGATCAATTTGTTTCAAGAAGAACAAACACTTGACATACCCCAAAATTTTATGTACACAAGCTGGTGAGGAAACATATTAGAAATGCCTCAAGATTGAACTGATCAATTTGTTTCAAGAGGAACAAAACACTTGACATACCCCAAAAATTTTATGTACACAAACTGGTGAGGAAACATATTAGAAATGCCTCAAGATTGAACTGATCAATTTGTTTCAAGAAGAACAAAACACTTGACATACCCCAAAAATTTTATGTACAATAAACTGGTGAGGAAACATATTAGAAATGCCTCAAGATTGAACTGATCAATTTGTTTCAAGAGGAACAAAACACTTGACATACCCCAAAAATTTTATGTACACAAACTGGTGAGGAAACATATTAGAAATGCCTCTCCAAGATTGAACTGATCAATTTGTTTCAAGAGGAACAAAACACTTGACATACCCCAAAAATTTTATGTACACAAACTGGTGAGGAAACATATTAGAAATGCCTCAAGATTGAACTGATCAATTTGTTTCAAGAGGAACAAAACACTTGACATACCCCCAAAAATTTTATGTACACAAACTGGTGAGAAAACATATTAGAAATGCCTCAAGATTGAACTGATCAATTTGTTTCAAGAAGAACAAAACACTTGACATACCCCAAAAAATTTTATGTACACAAACTGGTGAGGAAACATATTAGAAATGCCTCAAGATTGAACTGATCAATTTGTTTCAAGAGGAACAAAACACTTGACATACCCCAAAAATTTTATGTACACAAACTGGTGAGAAAACATATTAGAAATGCCTCAAGATTGAACTGATCAATTTGTTTCAAGAAGAACAAAACACTTGACATACCCCAACAATTTTATGTACACAAACTGGTGAGAAAAAACATATTAGAAATGCCTCAAGATTGAACTGATCAATTTGTTTCAAGAGGAACAAAACACTTGACAGCCACCCCAAAAATTTTATGTACACAAACTGGTGAGGAAACATATTAGAAATGCCTCAAGATTGAACTGATCAATTTGTTTCAAGAAGAACAAAACACTTGACATACCCCAAAAATTTTATGTACACAAACTGGTGAGGAAACATATTAGAAATGCCTCAAGATTGAACTGATCAATTTGTTTCCAAGAAGAACAAAACACTTGACATACCCCAAAAATTTTATGTACACAAACTGGTGAGAAAACATATTAGAAATGCCTCAAGATTGAACTGATCAATTTGTTTCAAGAAGAACAAAACACTTGACATACCCCAAAAATTTTATGTACACAAACTGGTGAGGAAACATATTAGAAATGCCTCAAGATTGAACTGATCAATTTGTTTCAAGAGAACAAAACACTTGACATACCCCAAAAATTTTATGTACACAAACTGGTGAGAAAACATATTAGAAATGCCTCAAGATTGAACTGAAAGAATAATTGGTTTCAAGAAGAACAAAACACTTGACATACCCCAAAAATTTTATGTACACAAACTGGTGAGGAAACATATTAGAAATGCCTCAAGATTGAACTGATCAATTCTGTTTCAAGAGGAACAAAACACTTGACATACCCCAAAAATTTTATGTACACAAACTGGTGAGAAAACATATTAGAAATGCCTCAAGATTGAACTGATCAATTTGTTTCAAGAAGAACAAAACACTTGACATACCCCAAAAATTTTATGTACACAAACTGGTGAGGAAACATATTAGAAATGCCTCAAGATTGAACTGATCAATTTGTTTCAAGAAGAACAAAACACTTGACATACCCCAAAAATTTTATGTACACAAACTGGTGAGGAAACATATTAGGAAAATGCCTCAAGATTGAACTGATCAATTTGTTTCAAGAAGAACAAAACACTTGACATACCCCAAAAATTTTATGTACACAAACTGGGTGAGGAAACATATTAGAAATGCCTCAAGATTGAACTGATCAATTTGTTTCAAGAGGAACAAAACACTTGACATACCCCAAAAATTTTATGTACACAAACTGGTGAGGAAACATATTAGAAATGCCTCAAGATTGAACTGATCAATTTGTTTCAAGAAGAACAAAACACTTGACATACCCCAAAAATTTTATGTACACAAACTGGTGAGGAAACATATTAGAAATGCCTCAAGATTGAACTGATCAATTTGTTTCAAGAAGAACAAAACACTTGACATACCCCAAAAATTTTTATGTACACAAACTGGTGAGGAAACATATTAGAAATGCCTCAAGATTGAACTGATCAATTTGTTTCAAGAAGAACAAAAAAACACTTGGACATACCCCAAAATTTTATGTACACAAACTGGTGAGGAAACATATTAGAAATGCCTCAAGATTGAACTGATCAATTTGTTTCAAGAGGAACAAAACACTTGACATACCCCAAAAATTATACACAAACTGGTGAGGAAACATATTAGAAATGCCTCAAGATTGAACTGATCAATTTGTTTCAAGAAGAACAAACACTTGACATACCTCAAAAATTTTATGTACACAAACTGGTGAGGAAACATATTAGAAATGCCTCAAGATTGAACTGATCAATTTGTTTCAAGAAGAACAAAACACTTGGACATACCCCAAAAATTTTATGTACACAAACTGGTGAGGAAACATATTAGAAATGCCTCAAGATTGAACTGATCAATTTGTTTCAAGAAGAACAAAACACTTGACATACCCCAAAAATTTTATGTACACAAACTGGTGAGGAAACATATTAGAAATGCCTCAAGATTGAACTGATCAATTTGTTTCAAGAAGAACAAAACACTTGACATACCCCCAAAATTTTATGTACACAAACTGGTGAGGAAACATATTAGAAATGCCTCAAGATTGAACTGATCAATTTGTTTCAAGAAGAACAAAACACTTGACATACCCCAAAAATTTTATGTACACAAACTGGTGAGGAAACATATTAGAAATGCCTCAAGATTGAACTGATCAATTTGTTTCAAGAAGAACAAAACACTTGACATACCCCAAAATTTTGTGTACACAAACTGGTGAGAAACATATTAGAAATGCCTCAAGATTGAACTGATCAATTTGTTTCAAGAGGAACAAAACACTTGACATACCCCAAAAATTTTATGTACACAAACTGGTGAGAAAAACATATTAGAAATGCCTCAAGATTGAACTGATCAATTTGTTTCAAGAAGAACAAAACACTTGACATACCCCAAAAATTTTATGTACACAAACTGGTGAGGAAACATATTAGAAATGCCTCAGATTGAACTGATCAATTTGTTTCAAGAGGAACAAAACACTTGACATACCCCAAAAATTTTATGTACACAAACTGGTGAGAAAACATATTAGAAATGCCTCAAGATTGAACTGATCAATTTGTTTCAAGAGGAACAAAACACTTGACATACCCCAAAAATTTTATGTACACAAGCTGGTGAGGAAACATATTAGAAATGCCTCAAGATTGAACTGATCAATTTGTTTCAAGAAGAACAAAACACTTGACATACCCCAAAATTTTATGTACACAAACTGGTGAGGAAACATATTAGAAATGCCTCAAGATTGAACTGACTAATTTGTTTCAAGAGGAACAAAACACTTGACATACCCCAAAAATTTTATGTACACAAACTGGTGAGAAAACATATTAGAAATGCCTCAAGATTGAACTGATCAATTTGTTTCAAGAAGAACAAAACACTTGACATACCCCAAAATTTTATGTACACAAACTGGTGAGAAAACATATTAGGAAATGCCTCAAGATTGAACTGATCAATTTGTTTCAAGAGGAACAAAACACTTGACATACCCCAAAAATTTTATGTACACAAACTGGTGAGGAAACATATTAGAAATGCCTCAAGATTGAACTGATCAATTTGTTTCAAGAGGAACAAAACACTTGACATACCCCAAAAATTTTATGTACAAACTGGTGAGAAAACATATTAGAAAATGCCTCAAGATTGAACTGATCAATTTGTTTCCTAAGAGGAATAAAACACTTGATATACCCCAAAAAATTTTACATACACAAGCTGGTGAGGAACATATTAGAAATGCCTCAAGATTGAATCATCAATTTGTTTCAAGAAGAACAAAACACTTGACATACCCCAAAAATTTTATGTACACAAACTGGTGAGGAAACATATTAGAAATGCCTCAAGATTGAACTGATCAATTTGTTTAAGAGAACAAAACACTTGGATATACCCCAAAAATTTTATGTACACAAACTGGTGAGAAAACATAATAGAAATGCCTCAAGATTGAACTGATCAATTTGTTTCAAGAAGAACAAAACACTTGACATACCCCAAAAATTTTATGTACACAAACTGGTGAGAAAACATATTAGAAATGCCTCAAGATTGAACTGATCAATTTGTTTCAAGAGGAACAAAACACTTGACATACCCCAAAAATTTTATGTACACAAACTGGTGAGGAAACATATTAGAAATGCCTCAAGATTGAACTGATCAATTTGTTTCAAGAGGAACAAAACACTTGATATACCCCAAAAATTTTATGTACACAAACTGGTGAGGAAATACATATTAGAAATGCCTCAAGATTGAACTGATCAATTTGTTTCAAGAAGAACAAAACACTTCTGACATACCCCAAAAAATTTTATGTACACAAACTGGTGAGGAAACATATTAGAAATGCCTCAAGATTGAACTGATCAATTTGTTTCAAGAGGAACAAAACACTTGACATACCCCAAAAAAATTTTATGTACACAAACTGAAGAAATGTTAATAGTCAAAGCCCCAAGATTGAACTGATCAATTTGTTTCAAGAAGAACATAACACTGACATATCCCCAAAAATTTTATGTACACAAACTGGTGAGGAAACATATTAGAAATGCCTCAAGATTGAACTGATCAATTTCATCAGAGGAACAAAACACTTGACATACCCCAAAAATTTTATGTACACAAACTGGTGAGGAAACATATTAGAAATGCCTCAAGATTGAACTGATCAATTTGTTTCAAGAGGAACAAAACACTTGACATACCCCAAAAATTTTATGTACACAAACTGGTGAGAAAACATATTAGAAATGCCTCAAGATTGAACTGATCAATTTGTTTCAAGAAGAACAAAACACTTGACATACCCCAAAAATTTTATGTACACAAACTGGTGAGAAAACATATTAGAAATGCCTCAAGATTGAACTGGATCAATTTGTTTCAAGAGGAACAAAACACTTGACATACCCTAAAAATTTTATGTACACAAACTGGTGAGGAAACATATTAGAAATGCCTCAAGATTGAACTGATCAATTTGTTTCAAGAGGAACAAAACACTTGACATACCCCAAAATTTTATGTACACAAACTGGTGAGGAAACATATTAGAAATGCCTCAAGATTGAACTGATCAATTTGTTTCAAGAAGAACAAACACTTGACATACCCCAAAAATTTTATGTACACAAACTGGTGAGGAAACATATTAGAAATGCCTCAAGATTGAACTGATCAATTTGTTTCAAGAGGAACAAAACACTTGACATACCCCAAAAATTTTATGCACACAAACTGGTGAGAATACATGTTAGAAAATGCCTCAAGATTGAACTGATCAATTTGTTTCAAGAAGAACAAAACACTTGACATACCCTAAAAATTTTATGTACACAAACTGGTGAGAAAACATATTAGAAATGCTCTCAAGATTGAACTGATCAATTTGTTTCAAGAGGAACAAAACACTTGACATACCCCAAAAATTTTATGTACACAAATCAGAGAAACATAATAGAAATGCCTCAAGATTGAACTGGATCAATTTGTTTCAAGAGGAACAAAAAACACTTGACATAACGCTAAAAATTTTATGTACACAAACTGGTGAGGAAACATATTAGAAATGCCTCAAGATTGAACTGATCAATTTGTTTCAAGAAGAACAAAACACTTGACATACCCTGAAAATTTTATGTACACAAATCAGTGAGGAAACATATTAGAAATGCCTCAAGATTGAACTGATCAATTTGTTTCAAGAAGAACAAAACACTTGACATACCCTAAAAATTAGCAATAACAAATCAAGAGGAAAACATATTAGAAATGCCTCAAGATTGAACTGATCAATTTGTTTCAAGAGGAACAAAACACTTATACACTCCCAAAAATTTTATGTACACAAACTGGTGAGAAAACATATTAGAAATGCCCAAGATTGAACTGATCGAAATTTGTTTCAAGAAGAACATAACACTTGACATATCCCCAAAATTTTATGTACACAAACTGGTGAGGAAACATATTAGAAATGCCTCAAGATTGAACTGATCAATTTGTTTCAAGAGGAACAAAACACTTGACATACCCCAAAAATTTTATGTACACAAACTGGTGAGGAAACATATTAGAAATGCTCAAGATTGAACTGATCAATTTGTTTCTACAGGAACAAAACACTTGACATACCCCAAAAATTTTATGTACAATAAACAAGAGAAAACATATTAGAAATGCCCCAAGATTGAAACTTGAATGAATTTGTTTCACAATAACCAAACACTTGACATACCCCAAAATTTATGTACACAAACTGGTGAGAAAACATATTAGAAATGCCTCAAGATTGAACTGATCAATTTGTTTCAAGAGGAACAAACATCATACACATACCCCAAAAATTTTATGTACACAAACTGGTGAGGAAACATATTAGAAATGCCTCAAGATTGAACTGATCAATTTGTTTCAAGAGAACAAAACACTTGACATACTCCCAAAAATTTTATACACAAACCACAGAGAAACATATTAGAAATGCCTCAAGATTGAACTGATCAATTTGTTTTGCCAACAAAACACTTGACATACCCCAAAATTTGCACACAAACTGGTGAGGAAACATATTAGAAATGCCCCTCTAAGATTGAACTGATCAATTTGTTTCAAGAGTGGAATAAACACTGACATACCCATCTTATACACAAATCAGCAGAAAATATTAGAAATGCCTTCAAGATTGAACTGATCAATTTGTTTCAAGAAGAAACACCTCTGACATACCCCAAAAATTTTATGTACACAAACTGGTGAGAAAACATATTAGAAATGCCTCAAGATTGAACTGATCAATTTGTTTCAAGAGGAACAAAACACTGACATACCCCAAAAATTTTATGTACACAAACTGGTGAGGAAACATATTAGAAATGCCTCAAGATTGAACTGATCAATTTGTTTCAAGAGGAACAAAACACTCTGACATACCCCAAAAATTTTATGTACACAAACTGGTGAGGAAATATATTAGAAATGCCTCAAGATTAAACTGATCAATTTGTTTCAAGAAGAACAAAACACTTGACATACTCCCAAAATTTTCACACAAACTGGTGAGGAAACATATTAGAAATGCCTCAAGATTGAACTGATCAATTTGTTTCAAGAAGAACAAAACACTTGACATACCTCAAAAATTTTATGTACACAAACTGGTGAGGAAACATATTAGAAATGCTCTAAGATTTAACTGATCAATTTGTTTCAAGAAGAACAAAACACTGATATACCTCAAAAATTTTATGTACACAAGCTGGTGAGGAAACATATTAGAAATGCCTCAAGATTGAACTGATCAATTTGTTTCAAGAGGAACAAAACACTTGACATACTCCTAAAAATTTTATGTACAAACCCAGGAGAAACATATTAGAAATGCCTCAAGATTGAACTGATCAATTTGTTTCAAGAGGAACAAAACACTTGACATACCCCAAAAATTTTATGTACACAAAAACTGGTGAGGAAACATATTAGAAATGCTCTGGATTGAACTGATCAATTTGTTTCAAGAGGAACAAAACACTTGACATACCCCAAAAATTTTATGTACACAAATCAAGGGAGAAAACATATTAGAAATGCCTCAAGATTGAACTGATCAATTTGTTTCAAGAGGAACAAAACACTTGACATACCCCCAAAAATTTTATGTACACAAACTGGTGAGGAAACATATTAGAAATGCCTCAAGATTGAACTCAGACTAACTTTGGTTTCTTAAGAGAACAAAACACATCTTGACATACCCCAAAAATTTTATGTACAATAAACAAGAGGAAATATATTAGAAATGCCTCAAGATTGAACTGATCAATTTGTTTCAAGAGGAACAAAACACTTGACATACCCCAAAATTTTATGTACACAAGCTGGTGAGGAAACATATTAGAAATGCCCAAGATTGAACTGATCAATTTGTTTCAAGAGGAACAAAACACCTTGACATACCCCAAAAATTTTATGTACACAAACTGGTGAGGAAACATATTAGAAATGCCTCAAGATTGAACTGGATCAATTTGTTTCAAGAGGAACAAAACACTTGACATACCCCAAAATTCTGAGGCACACAAACTGGTGAGGAAACATATTAGAAATGCCTCAAGATTGAACTGATCAATTTGTTTCAAGAGAACAAAACACTTGACATACCCCAAAATTTGGTACACAAGCTGGTGAGGAAACATATTAGAAATGCCTCAAGATTGAACTGATCAATTTGTTTCAAGAGGAACAAAACACTTGACATACCCCAAAAAATTTTATGTACACAAACTGGTGAGGAAACATATTAGAAATGCCTCAAGATTGAACTGATCAATTTGTTTCAAGAGGAACAAAACACTTCTGACATACCCCAAAATTTTATGTACACAAACTGGTGTGAGGAAACATATTAGAAATGCTCCTTAAGATTGAACTGATCAATTTGTTTCAAGAGGAACAAAACACTGACATATTCCGCTAAAAATTTTATGTACACAAACTGGTGAGGAAACACATTAGAAATGCCTCAAGATTGAACTGATCAATTTGCTTCAAGAGGAACAAAACACTTGACATACCCCAAAAATTTATGTACACAAACTGGTGAGAAACATATTAGAAATGCCTCAAGATTGAACTGATCAATTTGTTTCAAGAGGAACAAAAACACTTGACATACCCCAAAAATTTTATGTACACAAGCTGGTGAGGAAACATATTAGAAATGCCTCAAGATTGAACTGATCAACTGCTCACAGGAACAAAACACTTGACATACCCCAAAAATTTTATGTACACAAACTGGTGGAGAACATAATAGAAATGCCTCAAGATTGAACTGATCAATTTGTTTCAAGAGGAACAAAACACTTGACATAATCATAAAAATTTTATGTACACAAGCTGGTGAGGAAACATATTAGAAATGCCTCAAGATTGAACTGATCAATTTGTTTCAAGAGGAACAAAAACACTTGGACATACCCCAAAATTTTATGTACACAAGTTGGTGAGGAAACATATTAGAAATGCCTCAAGATTGAACTGATCAATTTGTTTCAAGAGGAACAAAACACTTGACATACCCTAAAAATTTTATGTACACAAACTGGTGATAAAACATATTAGAAATGCCTCAAGATTGAACTGATCAATTTGTTTCCAAGAGGAACAAAACACTCTGACATACCCTAAAAATTTTATGTACACAAACTGGTGAGGAAACATATTAGAAATGCCTCAAGATTGAACTGATCAATTTGTTTCAAGAGGAACAAAACACTTGATGATGTCTCCCAAAAATTATGTACACAAGCTGGGTGAGGAAACATATTAGAAATGCCTCAAGATTGAACTGATCAATTTGTTTCAAGAGTGAACAAAACACTTGACATACCTCAAAAATTTTAATATGTACACAAACTGGTGAGGAAACATATTAGAAATGCCTCAAGATTGAATTGATCAATTTGTTTCAAGAGGAACAAAACACTTGACATACTCCTCAAAAATTTTACACAACTAAAAAGAGAAATATATTAGAAATGCCTCAAGATTGAATGATTTAATTTGAGTTTCAAGAGGAACAAAACACTGACATACCCCAAAATTTTATGTACACAAACTGGTGAGGAAACATATTAGAAATGCCTCAAGATTGAAACTGATCAATTTACCCAAGAGGAACAAAACACTTGACATACCCCAAAAATTTTATGTACACAAACTGGTGAGGAAACATATTAGAAATGTGCTCAAGATTGAACTGATCAATTTGTTTCAAGAGGAACAAAACACTTGACATACCCCAAAAAAATTTCATGTACACAAGCTGGTGAGGAAACATATTAGAAATGCCTCAAGATTGAACTGATCAATTTGAGCCAAGAGAATAAAACACTTGACATACCCTTCAAAAAATTTTATGTAATACAAACTGGTGAGGAAACATATTAGAAATGCCTCAAGATTGAACTGATCAATTTGTTTCAAGAGGAACAAAACACCTCTGACATGGCATTTCAAAAATTTTATGTACACAAGCTGGTGAGGAAACACATTAGAAATGCCTCAAGACTAACTGATTCACTTGTTTCAAGAGGAACAGCACTTGACATATCCCAAAAATTTTATGTACACAAACTGGTGAGGAAACATATTAGAAATGCCTCAAGATTGAACCTGATCAATTTGTTTCAAGAGGAACAAAACACTGACATACCCAAAAAATTTTATGTACACAAGCTGGTGAGGAAACACATTAGAAATGCCTCAAGAATACAACTGATCAATTTGTTTCAAGAGGAACAAAACACTTGACATACCCCAAAAATTTTATGCACACAAACTGGTGAGGAAACATATTAGAAATGCCTCAAGGATTGAACTGATCAATTTGTTTCAAGAGAACAAAACATTTCTGATACACCAAAAATTTTATGTACACAAGCTATGAGGAAACATATTAGAAATGCCTCAAGATTGAACTGATCAATTTGTTTCAAGAGGAACAAAACACTTGACATATTACCTAAAAATTTTATGTACACAAACTGGTGAGGAAACATATTAGAAATGCCTCAAGATTAACTGATCAATTTGTTTCAAGAGGAACAAAACACTGACATACTCCCAAAAATTTTATGTACACAAACTGGTGAGGAAACATATTAGAAATGTTTCAAGATTGGAACTGATTCACCTGTCTCTTAAGAGAACAAAACACTTGACATACCCTAAAAATTTTATGTACACAAGTTGGTGAGGAAATATATTAGAAATGCTCTAAGATTGAACTTGATCAATTTGTTTCAAGAGGAACAAAACATCAAGAGACACCAAAGAATTTTA